>PVJS01053523.1:0-13262 GCA_004027185.1 Glis glis | reverse complement strand
ACAAAATCTATAATGAAGTAAATTTAGTAAAGTTCCCACAGGATAGTAGTATGTGTGGTTGGACAGACTTCTAAATCTCTTAGGCTCAGTTGAGATCCATGAAAGGTATGCTCCAGTAATGAGAGAGACTTGCTAAGCTGCCATAGAAAGAAACCACCACACTAACTGCACAGCTTTCGCTTTGGGGCGAGATTCAATACAGTCCATCCTTTCTCTAAAGAAGCTATTTTTATACTACATTGTTTTTATATAATGCTGATTTTTTAGAAAATCATATTTTATGACCAGATTTTCACCCTGTAGAAATTTATTTTGTTTAGCAAATTTTTGAATGACTTTCTTTCAAAAAGGGCTGTTTTATTTCAATTTATTCCCAGGTGACTGTTTCCTTCTATCTCAACTCTTTTCAAATTATTGCCGCTTATTCTGTTTCTCTCTGGGAAACTATTTTTGCTATGGATAAATTATCATAAATTATTATCTCTGTAGTAAGCTTTCTCAAACGTGGGTGGATAGCTTTGATCACCCTCCTCAGGTCCAGACCTACATATTCAACTATCCAGTAGATTTATTGGTGTTAATCATTAGTGTTAATAATAATGGCTAATATTCATTGAAAATATGTTGGATACCAGTCACTTTTAAACAATATATAACACATATTAATAAATCAATGATGCTAATGCAAAACTTATACAAGATTGATAATATTATCCCCATTGTACCTCAATAAATAGAGGCAAAAAGAGATCATATAACTCACCCTAACTCTCAGTTACAGAGACCACCATTGTCTCTTAGACCACCATTATAAATGTGAACCCTTTTACATGTAGAAAAAATACGCTTGCAGCTTCATCATTTTGATAAGTGTAGTAAAATCCTTTCCCCCTTCACAGTTCACATTTATAAACATTTACAAATACATTCACAAGCCCAATAGGAAGAAAATCCTCAAACCATCCTTAATAATTTGTTCCTTAAATTATAATTCATTTCATTTTAACAATTTGTCATTGTTCCTATGTTAAATCACATCTAGATTGTTTATTGTCAGAGTCCCAAAGGGTGCATATTATCTTTTTTGCACTTATTTTTATTATATATTTATTTACTCAATGAATATATATTGAACATGTATTATGAGGCAGACTCTACCATGCTATTATACATGGTACTACTGTTAGCACGTTTCCTCTGGCATGAGAAAGCAAGTTGTTGAAGGTTTTCTAAAATTTCTTTCATTTGTCTCTTGTGTATGTCTCAGTCCCTCTGCTATCACCTTGTTATAATCCAAATTCTTATGAGACACTGTTGTAAATTATTTGTTAATTTATCCAGCAAATACTTATTGAGCACAAACTTATGGGGTATGTGTATTATACTGTGATGATAGAGTCTTTAATAAGACACAGAGTCCTTCCCATTTAGAATTTCTGATATGACTGGCAATAGTAATTTTGCAAAGCAGTCATGCAAAATCCACCTAAGAGTTAGGAAGAGGGGAAAATGGGTCTAATCTAGTCTCAGTGGTCTTTAGAAAGTGACATTTAAGCTGAGACTTACAGGACAAGTTGCAGTTATGGAAAAGGAGAGAATGTGTTGGAGGAAGAGCATCTCAGGTAAGGAGAACTTGCTCCACATATCTGAGGAATTAGAGACCAGAGAAGTCTGGAATATAGACCACCCAGAGACACACAGGCATGATCTCTCTCACGCACACCACTTGCTGTGGCCCAACCTAGCTACTCTGCGCTTTGTGCCTCCTGAAGTATTTCATTCAGGAGTTACACAGTATCCAGAGTCGTGCTGCCTCCTTTCTAGAGCATCATGTTTCCTTGACCACAGGTGTGATTCATCTACTCCTTACAGCAATTGTATCAGATGGAAGTCATCACTACAAATAGGACTAATGAGGAGCAGATAAGGAACATACTCATATCCAGGTAGTGAGGAAGTGTCAGAACTAGAACTCAGAGCCAGCTCTTGGCCTTCACTCCTGTCTTTCGGTGGTGTCACGCTGCTCTCCTCTGTAGTAAGTAAAGAGCAATGTGGTTGGAACTATGCTATAATCTCCAGCTCAGGGCAGAGCACGCCATGGACAAGCGTTTCCCGAATCTCATCTTTCACTTATCACAGAAGAGATTTTTGTACAGCAGAATAAATCAGACTATCTCTCCCCAATGAATTTTTCTTCTTTGTCTTTCAAAAGATCCAACGAATCATTATGGCTTTCCCTTTGGGCCAAAAAATTCTCAAAAAAATCCCAGTACTTGGGATCTCAATATTTTGAATAAAGATCATTTCTCCTATTTCTTTCTTTCTTTGTTTTGTGGTACCAAGGATTGAATTCAGGAGCATTCTACCTCCAACCTACACCCCGGTGCTATTTTTATTCTTTATTTTGAAACAGGGTCTCACTAAGTTGTGGAGGGCCTCTCACTAAGTAGCTGAGGCTGGCCGTGAACCTGCGATGCTCCTGTCTCAGCCTCACAAGTACTGGGATTACAAGTGTGCGCCACCACACCCAGCTCTCCTATTTATTTCAAGCTGGTATTCTCTAAAAGATTTTTAAATGAAATTCTTTCTGACAATATAAACTTCCAGAGAAGCTTCTAGAAAAATCATGAAAAAATATTTAAAAGCACAGGTACATTAAGATGGTTTGACTGTCTATTAAAACAGTCTTTCTGACACTCCAGTCTGTTTCCCAAGCCTTCTATTAGGTACTGCAATGCTGCTTTGACTTTCATTCAGAGGTCTTCTATTCTTTCAAACATCATCTTTGCCATTGGAATGCAGTATTTAGGTCACGAGATCCATGAAAAATATACCTGTGTTCAAATTCAAGGAGAATTTCACATGCTGAATTGAGGCTACTGAGGTCCTGTCAGTAAGTGCTCTGACTATAAGCTAATTGGTTTTAATAATTAGATCTATTTTTAGATGTCAAAGGTACTGGCAGCTACTCCACTTGTGCAATTAATTATACACATTGGGAATATACAATCTGTACTTAATAAAAAAGAAAAAATATTTTTCAGAAATGAGAACCAGGAAAGAAGAGAAGTAGTTTGGATTACCTGTAAGTTAAATAATTGGTTTCCCAGGTATAAGAATTTCCCTCTGCATCATATCTTCCCTACTTACATCTCCAATGGGAATATTCTTCTAATTCTTTTATGTTCAATCATTCACTAATAAATTCACACTCACAAAAATCTATTAAGTGTCCATGTGCATCAAGACAATATACAGGTAGATGTCTATTGATGAAAAAAGACCCAATGTAAAAAGAACGTTACAGTACATTTTTGTAATTCTTTATTCACAAACTATTTACTGAGTACCTATTAGCACAGGACATTGTTGCAGGTGCTGGGAATATAGAAGTGAGCATAAGTCATAATAAAATAGGTACTTATTCTCATGGAGATTCGTCTCTTTCAAAGTGAACTGATAATATCCAAATGGATGAACAAATGCATGTCCAGATATGATGAGGACTATGAAGCAAAATAAAGCAAGGAACTAGGGTATATTATTTTTGATAGGGTGGTCAGGGAAGTCTTATTACTCCTGAAATATGGATTAAAAATTGAGCATAAACATAAGTGAAGTTAGAAAGTTTTGCAAGGATATGAGTGAAGAGAGTGCAAGCAGAGACACACGCAACTATGAGATGAAGCTGAAATAACACCATTCAGGGAAGCACATGACTTGGGACACAGTCAACTGGGAGGTAGTCGTTAGAAATAAGATTGGGAGTATTGATGGTTTAGATCTTTTAGAATTTGGGGTCATGTTAAGGGCTTTGGATTTGACTCAAATGGGATAGATGCCAATGGAGAACAAGAAAATGACATAATGGAATTTATGTATTAAAATTGACTGTTGTTAAAATATAATGACTAAGCCGGGCATGGTGGCACATGCTTGTAATCCCAGTACTTGGGAGGCTGAGACAGGAGGATTTCAGGTTCATGGCCAGCCTCAGCTACTTAGTGAGGCCCTCTGCAACTTAGTGAGACCCTGTTTCAAAATAAAGAATAAAAAATACCACTGGGGGTGTAGCTCGGAGATAGAATGTCCCTGGGTTCAAATCATTACTGAGTTCTTTCTACATGTCAACATTAAGCAAAGCATTTTGCTTTATTAATTTATATCATTATCAGATTAACTCTATGAGGCACATTATATTATTTCATTATTTAACAATTAAGGAAATTTGGATGCAGAAATTGACTCTTATATGGTCACAGAACTGGTGATATTTGAGCTAGTGATTGTGACCTGCAAGACTGACAGCAGAGATGGGTGTCTAACCACAGTTGGTTGTTTTCCCAAGGTAGTAGGCAACAAAGTATGAGCAACATTAGGAAGTCCAGTTAGGAGTCATACAGGGAGATTACTTGGAGTCAGGTGAGGTGGCCGAATTAGGAATAAACTTTGAAGAAAAAGCTTAAAGGAGGCAATGATGGATTATATGTGAGGGTACAAAGTAACACTATGTAAGCAGTGGTGCTATTAACTGAGCTGTAAATGAGAGGGGTTTTATTCATTGTCTGATTTTATTTTGTTTATTGTTTTTTATACTTTTATTGGTGCGTTATAGTCTCACATCATAATGTAGTTCTTAGTGATAGTGATGGGTGGAAAATCAAGAGGTTTATTTGAGTTATAGAAGTTTGAAGTACCTGCTTACACTAGCAATTGAGACTGTCAAATGGGTCTCTGGATGTACTCATCTGGATCCCTTAATGTTTGGAAGTGGGAAGTGAGGAGGAATCACTGCAGAAGTCAAAGGAGGAGCAGCCATGAGGCTGGGAGAAAGTCAGGAGAGTGTCCTGTGAGCAGTCATTGCGAAGGAGGATCAGAGAGGATGGAGCTGACAGAGCTCCCACAGCAGGTGACTCCTACAAGAAACCGCACAAGCTGCAGCCAGTCACACAGAGAAAGAGGCAAAGGAAATGTCTCCTCAGATACTTATCCAAACAAATGTGTAAAATTAATGCTTATTGAATACTGTACTTTCACTACTCAGTGAGTACCAAAAGCAAGAACCAAGTTTGTAAAGATACAGTGTAGGCCCTAAGAATGAAAAAGCCGTTGCCTGCAGAGTGTCATGGTCCCCAAAACAGTTTTACCCACCTCACATTTAATTTTTTCGGAAGCCAGGACAGCACATCCTTGAGCCCATCAGTATTACAGCAGGTGCCCTGTTATTACAGCTTCTAGATGGAATGACACTGGTTGTCGTGTGTGGTTTCTTCCCTTCATACCGGCATAAGTACAATAAATAATAGAACGGAAATGCTATCTATGGTTAAACTGAATATTTGTAACAATTTGACTGAAAAGGACGTGAGCTATGGTTAAAAGCATAGTTAGAAGCAAACACACTAGGTTCAAATCAAAAAGGTTAATGAATTACCTATTGAATTAACTCATAACCCATTATACATTAATTGGGAATTTATTCTCTACCCTCTTTGGATATTAGGACAATGTAGAAAATAATAGTACCTACCTCTTAGTATGGTTAATATGATATGATATTAAGTACATAACACAGAGCTTAACTTATAGGAAGAGTTCAACCGATGTTACCTTGTATTTTACCATGTTTTGACACAAATATTTCCTCATATCATTAATTTATGAAGACATGATTTTCAGATCTTATGAATGAATACATTTGTAAAAGTATTTTCTTATCACCAAGCATGAAGGCAATTTCTAAACTTATGATATTGTTAATGCTATTTCTTTAAATATAATTTTATATAAATAATTGCCTATGCTTTAGATTGGCATATCTTTACATGTTTAATTCCCTTGCTTCTATTTTAGATTTATATTTGCATATATGAAACTAAATTACCATTTCACTATAATAGCTATGGGTTTGTTTCATTCGTTTATAGATCTTCCCACTCAACAATTTCTTCAGAGGACCACACATCATTATAACATTCCTTTGTGCTGTGTTTTCCGTAAATTTATAGAGATAATGAAAAAGAAAGTCAACTGAAACTCATGAACTCCTTTAAAGTGGGCATCTGAGGACAAGACAAAGCTATTTCAGCCCACATAGGAATTTCCTTATGTCAAAGGAGATCTCTCCCACAACACATTTTAAGGAGTATTTTATATGCCAAATCTCCTTCTTTTAAGTCAACATCTTATTATTCAGAACATAGGTGATGAAGAATATGGTTTTCTTATTCTATTTTTGGTGTTTAAGGGAACTTATTGTCCAAAGAACAATAACTCCCTTTTTCTTGCCAAACTAAGAATGAATTAATTGAATCTCTTTATAAGGCAGCTGTTGACAAACTTGGAAATTCAATGGGTAGGAAGGCATCTATCAGAAAAGTGTCCCCTCCCCCCCAAGTTTTGTTTGGAAACATAACTCCTTTAATCAGATATTACTGACACAGCTTTTCAGCCCTTCTGCAGAAGGGGTTTCTGTCTTTGGATTGCTTCAGAAGTTGCACCACTGTTGACCTCCCCCTCCTTATGTCTTAGGATAGCGAGACAAAGACAGATTTGTTGGAGGTCAGGGTCAATGACTAACAGGATCACCCAGAGCTAGGCAATCCACTAGCTATAGCATCTATTTGTGATTCTTCCTGTTTCTATTTTAGGTGCCTGAAGGACTTGACTTCTATGAAGTATCATAAAAAGACAATACTTGTCATTAATAATTAAGAATCAGCCTATTGGCCAATATTGGATATGATTTTTATAATCTTGAAAGCCTTAAAAATATTGGCTTTTTGGTAAAACATATGTGTGAAAGTTTTCAAAACCCATGCTACCTGTAGAAAAATGAAGAAATTCTCTCAAAACTTTATCTGCTGATAAAAAGATACATCCATCTCAAAATAGGAAGTTCCTTATTCTATTTTCCAAACATTATGTGGTGACATAAGATCTTCTCCTGAGGAAAAGGTTCTATATTCAAGTATTTTAGTGATTGTAATGAGGTTCAGTGACGGAATCTTGTACTGGGGTTCAGTAGCACCAAGGAGGAAGGCTGATTCTGGCAACAATTTAAAATTTAATGTCAAATGTAATGTGCTGCTGTATGCCTTGAGTTGAAATTTACAGTCAGAAGGTGGGTTTTGTGGAATGAATCAGCACTTTTGGTTAGGCTGAAATTATATATTCTTGCTAATTCTAAATTTTGCCTACCAGACTCTCTGATGCTTTGCTTGTCTTTTTGAGTCTTTACTTTTTAATGTTGTCAGAACAGGCTAGGGAAAACTTAAAGGTGCATGCAACAAATGATGATGGAGTAGAAATAAATGAACTGTTCTTTCTATTTGGATCTTGATTTTACCAGTCCCTAATAGTGTGATCTTGGGCAAGTTCCTTCTAGACCTAAAATCCCTTGCCTGATTTGGGCCAATAGAAGTTTAATACCTATCTGGCAAGCTTCTCATGAGAAATAAAGGAGTCATCGTGTGGCACTGATATCAACTAAGCTGAATATTGAGGTGTTACTCTTGGCTCCCTTCCCCTTAATCTTATAGCTTTTAAGTGAAAAAAAAACCCAGAAAATATTGTCAGCTGTGCCTTCAAAATATTTTCCCAATCCACCCAGCTCACTGTCTCCTCCACGTTATCACATTAGCCCAACAACCATCATTTCTCTCCAGAAGTATCAAATTAGCTCCCTGAGGGGTCATTCTGCTTACATTCTTGGTCCCAGGCATACAATATCCAGCATGGCCAGAGGTATCTCATTAAAAATTCAGATAAAGACAATACATCAATCAGCTGGGCATGGTGGTACATGCCTGTAATCCTGGTACTTGGAAGGCTAAGACAAGAGGATGGCAGATTCAAGGCCAGCCTCAGCAACTTAGCGAGACCCTCTGCAACTTAGCGAGACCCTGCTTCAAAATAAAAAATAAAAAGGGCTGTAGGTGTAGCTGAGAGGCAGAATACCCCTGGGTTCAATTCCCAGTACTACAACAACAACAACAAATCTATCATCTGCTTAAAACACTCTACTGGATTTCTGTCTTTTTCAGAATAAACCCAATGTTTCTCTCATGACTGACAAGGTCCAGCGTCCCCTTGCCTTTCCTGCAGTCTGGTCTGGTTCTAGGGCTTTCCCTATCCTCCCTCTGATCTTGTCCTCCTGTTCCATGGTGCCTTCCTTTGAGGAGGCCAAACGCTCACCTTAGGGCCATTTGCCCAGACCCGTTTGTTGAAAACAACTTCCCATGCATGTCCCTCCAGGCCTTGCCTTGTCCTTCAGATTTTACTCTTCCTGAGCTTCTAATATAGAAGAGCTACTCCTCCAGTCACTATTAAATGACTTTCTCTTGCTTTCTTCCCTACAGTTACAGCTGATGGCCAAAACCTTATTCCTTTACTGATTTGCCATCTAACTCTCCTCCACTGGAATATAGAACTGCCAAGGGGCCTGGTTAGTCTCATTCACCATTGCACGTTCAGCCCGAAGAACATTATCTTACTGATAACTACTCACACAACAGGATTAATAAACACATACCCCCTCTGCTGTATTTGACACTTAAGAAGTGTTCAATTAAAGCTCTCTTCATATATCCTATTCAGTTTCCAGCGGATGATTCTTTCAGGGGAAGAAGCATAGGTGTTTCAGTCAGATCTAATGTCTCTCTGGAAAAATAAACCTAGCCTTCAGTGTCAACATTATTAACACTTAATAGATAGATGTTGTGATCCATGTGTTGTTCACAGATCTATATCATTATTGCTTCATAAAATAAACTAAGTTGTTATCAAGAATTAAAAGCACAATCGTATTTATCTTCAATCAGTAAATTATTTTGAGTGGTATTGTATTAATGTGAATTACATATTTATTTGACCAAAAATGGAGGTAGCATGGCAGGATAGGAAAACACTTGGAGTCTTGGAGTTGGGAGAAGAGTTGTTTATTAAACACTTATTTTATGATTGGTGTTAGGAATAAACAGTGGTAAAAATGTGGTCCTTGCTTTCCAAGGAACTTCTAATCTCATTCTGTTACTAAATATAACATAATCCTATTTATTAAAAAGTTGAATTATTGATTTTGGAGAAAAATAATTCTTCAATTGAACATTCCCTAAAAGTCCCTGGCATGAAACAAACATCTTTTTTTTAAAGTGGGTATTTTCATTCCTCTTAAAATAGAAGAAAGCAACATTCTCCAAGGTTCTTAAATTTCCTGATTTTGTTCCCTCAAGTGTATACTAGAAAGAATACAGCCTCTGGCCTTACAGGGAGATTTCTATGACCAGTTAGTTTATGGGATGTCAAGGTGAACAGGCTGTTCGTGAAGCCTTCCTGCTGCTGTTGTATCATGGGACAGTCCTGTACTGCTCCTCCTGGTGACAGAGAACAGTTCACAACAGCATAACAGACATTCTGGTCTTCCAGTCAGCTAGGTTGGTACATAAGAGAACCTAATAAATATTTACTAAAAAGAGAAAAAAAAACCGAAAAAGATCGTGGATGCGGTAACTGCAATACACCACATAATATTTAAGTGTGTGCATGCGCTCACATATATGTGTGTATACCTATTTATATACATGCCTGTTACTATGATTGTTTTTAGGTTAAAAAAATCATTATGGGAAAAATCCTGTTTTTTCATGGTGTATTATGTTTCCATATGTTGGGTCAGTTTTGTCAAACTTCTATAAAAATCTTTGTGTCTTTGTTCATAGGTCATACTGGTCTATGATTTTCATTTTTTTGAAATGTCTCTATTTCTGATTAAAAAAACTCTGACCTCAGAAAATGAATTGGGTAATATTCTAACCTTTAATTTCCTGAAGAAATTGATATATAGGCCTGGCATGATGGTGTAGGCTTGTAATCCCAGTACTTGGAAGGCTAAGACAGGAGAATTGAAGGTTTGTGGCCAGCCTTATCTACTTAGTGAGACCCTGTTTCAAAATAAAGAATAAAAAATAGGACTGGGGATGTAGCTTGGAGGTAGAATGCCCTGGGTTCAATTCCTAGTATCACAAAAAAAAGAAAGAAAAGAAATTGATATATAATTGATATTAATTCTTCCTACAATGTTTGGTTGAACTCATCTGTGGAGCCCTTGGTGTCTGGAGTTTCAATGTGAGAAGGTTTTTAATTAAAGATTCACTTTATTTAATAGATATAGGGCTGGTTCCTATATCTATTTGTGTGTGTGGGCATGCGTGTGGTGCCAGGGATTGAACCCAGGGCCTCATACATCTATTATTTCTTAAGAATATTTTGGTAGTCTCTGTCTTTCAAAGAATGTGTCCATTTCATTGAAATTATTGAATTTATTGGCATAAATACATTTGTAATATTCCCTTGTTATATCTTTAGTAGCTACAGAAACTATAGTGATATTATCTTTTTCGTTCCTGGTGTTCGTAGTTTGGTAATTTGTCTCCTCTCTGCCTAGAGGTTTATCACTCATATTGATATTTTAAAACAAAAGTAGCTCCTAATTTTTTAAATATAAAATTTTACTTTAATGTTTATTTCATTAATTACTGTTCTGATTTTCATCATCTCTTTTAACTACTTTTAGCTTTATTTTCTCTTCTTTTTTAAATTTATTTTTTATTTTTATTTTATTTCATTTTTTTAGGTACTGGGGATTGAACCCAGGGGCATTCTACCTCTGAGCTACACCCCCAGTCCTATTTTTTTATTTTTATTTTCCAAAAGGGTCTCACTAGGTTGATGAGAGTCTCACTATTTGCTGAGGCTGTCCTTGAACCTGCGATCCTCCTGTCTCAGTCTTCCAAGTACTGGGATTACAAGCATGTGCCACCACACCCAGTTCATTTCTCTTCTTCTAATGTTTTTTTTCATTCACTGGAGTCTGAAATAATTAATTTTAGATCTTTCTTCTATTGTAATACTTATTTCCTGATAAAGTTTCCTTCAAAGTACCATTTTAGCTCTATCAAACAAATTTTGACATGTTGTTTTTATATTTTTATTCAATTCAAAATCCTTTTTATTTTTTATTTTCTCTTTGGATTCCTTTTTTTTATCCACTGGTTATTTAGAATTGTGTTAGTCTCCAAATATTTGGGAGCTGTTTAGCTATCTTTTGTTATTGATTCAAATTTAATTCCTTTGTGATTTGAATACATAGTTGGTATGATTTGACTACCTTTGAATGTATTGAAATTTATTTTACAGGTCAGAATTTGGCCTAACATGCTAAAATACTGAGTGCAATTGAAACAAATGCTTATTCTGCAGTTAATGAGTAGAGTGATATATAAATGTCAGGCCAAGTTGGTCAATGATATTCAAGTTCATATTTTGACTATTCAGTTCTTTTAGCAATTGAGATGATATTGTAGAAATCTCTTTCATTGTCAACTTTCTACTCTTGTAGATCTATAAGTTTTTTTCTCATGTCTTTTAAATTTCTGGTTTTGGTACATAAATATGATTGGCATGTCTCTTTGTGAATCCACTTTCTGCATATTTTTCTGTGAAATCTATTGTGTCTGACATTAGTACAGACACTACAGTTTTCTTTAATTACTGTTAACATGCATATGTTTTCCTTTATTTTTAACTTACTTGGGTCATTATATTTCAAGTGGCTTCACTCTAGGCAGCATCTAGTTGAGTCTTGATTTTTTTATACACTTTGATAATCTCTGTCATTTAATTAGACATTTAATATGTTTATTGATGTGGTTGGGTTAAATATATTGTTTTGATACATATTTCACATGTGTTATATCTGATTTCCATTTACTTGTGTTCTTTAGATTATAGATTCTTTTATTTATAATATAGAATGTAGAAATCATAAATAAATTTTAAGATCTCATTTTATTTCCTTTTTGACTTCTGAGCTATAATTTTTGTTGTGTTATTGTAGTTAGTGGTTGCTTTAGGGTTTATAGTGTATTTCTTATCATCTACCTTCAAGTGATAATATAATATTTTATGTATAGAATAAGAACCTTGTAATCATACATTTATTTTCTCCCTTATTTTTATGTTATTATTGTCATACATTTTAGCTCTATATTATGGTATGAGTGCCAACTTACTGTTATTATTTTTGTTTTACAAAGCTAATTATGCTTTTAAGTTATTCAAGCAATAAGAAAATATTCTCCCTGTGCTTTATTTGAATAGTGTCTTTTGTTGTATATTCTACTTGCTAATATTTTCTTCTGGGGTTAATCACATCCAGTGAATTTTCACTTTATACATTGTAGATTTCATCTGGAGAATTCAGTTTGAATCCTTTGAAAAACCTCTTACATATCTCTCCTTAACATGTATGGCCACTCTTTTCCATAGCTTCTTGAGCACATGGAATGCAGTTATATTATTTTTTGGTGTTCTTGTCTACTGATTCTATAAACCATGCTATTTCCATTTTAGTTTAATTGCTTGATTTTTTCTTTAATATGGGCTATACTTACTTGCTTCTTTCTATTCTTTGCATGCATTTTTGGTAACTTTTTAAAAATCAAGTGTCAGGCATTGTGAATTTTACCATGTTGGATATCAAGTATTTATTTAATTATTGGAAAACACACCTGAGCTTTGTTCTGTGACACAGTTAAGTCACTTGAAATCAGCGTAGTCTTTGGTGATCTTGCCCTTAAGCTTCTTTGGACAAGACCAGAGTGCCATTTAGTCTAGAGTTAATTTTTTTCACATTACTGACCTTTAGTCCCTAACTGATGCCACATGAATTATAAGGTATTCTTCTCTGGCTATTGGGAATGGCCACAATTCTTAACTCTGTGGGATCTCTGGGCACTATTTTCTCTAGTACTTTGGGGCAGTTATAATAGTTTTAAATGCACAGGTCTTATCTGAATCCCTCAACATGTCCATCTGAATATGTTGTATGCCAAGTTGATGAGAAAGTCTTATCTTCTGTCTAAACTCAGTTGCCTGCATACAAAAGCAAAACTCCCTACTTCTCAATTGTTTCCACATTATTATTTAGAGAAACATTTTTTCTTTCCTTACCTTTATTATGGTGTTGACTTATGATTCTCTGACACAGTCTAAAATGGGACTTAGAAGGGACTTAGAAGGGAAGAAGAAGAAATCTTTAGATGGACAAAGAAGGTTACCTAACTGAGGGAGTCGGGAGGGGGGTGGAGGGAAACTCACTATAGCACATGATGTACATACACAAACCTATAAGACTCAATCACTATCCGGAGCATGAAAGGGAGGGAAGGGGGAGGGAATAGGGTGGGATAGATCGGAAGAGC
>PVJS01053522.1:0-13263 GCA_004027185.1 Glis glis | reverse complement strand
ACACACACACACACACACAGCCTCAGGTTTCCCATGGAGAATAAACTCTTTGTAGAGAAAAGAGGAGTGGGAAGGCCCTGTGGACATACATGCAAAGCAATGTTCGTGTCACCAGTGAGCAGTAGAACCAAAAAAATGTTTTGAGAGAATCTGGCATATTTTTAAGCATTTAAGTCATCATAGTAAGAAAAAGCAGACATTCTTTGAGTTTCCTTACACTTACTTCTACAGTTTGGCATTGCTTTCATATTGTATTATATCATTTTTCAGTGCGTGGGGTCTCCAGAAAGGTCACCTAGCCTGGCAGAAATGGTCAGGGGTCCACACAGTGCTGTCACCTGCTCTGGGATCGTTGGTGCTTTGAACAAACATTTGCTTTTCTCCTCAGGGGCCTGAGGAAGGCTGTACTTCTACTCTCCAGGCAGCCCAGTGGCCATGTGACTTGTTTTGCCCAATGAACTGTGACAGAAACCAGTGTGCCACCAACCACAGTCTCCCTTTGTCTCCGTTCCGGCCATCTGTAATGCTTCAGATAGCAGCTACTCTGCCAGTCTGGTCTTGGAGCAAAATAACATGGAGCAGAACTCCTGGTTGATCCAAACGAGATGCATAATGTAAGCGGAAAATAAACCTGTGTTGTTTTAAGTGACTGTGACTTGGGGTTCGTTTGTTTTTACAGCATGATCTATCCCAACTTGATCGATACATCCATCTTCTCCACCCTCCCACACCCACACCCCTAGCTTCTAATGTTCCTCAAGTCCATCTGGTTCTCTGGCACTTCTCAGAGAACTATGCTGAGAGGACTCCCAAGCACTCTTGCAAGAGAACCAACTTAAGTCAGGAGAACATTTCAGAGAATTTAGCGAACCTTCTTCTTAATGATAACTTTACTGCTTGTTTACACCTCACTGTAACTTGCACTCATTTATCAAAACCAGATTCCGCATGGATGAATCCTTCTTTCATCTTATGCTGGAGAAATGGTAAACACCCTCCTTTGGTGGCCTGCCACCTATACAACGTCAAATGAATTCAGGTGCCATGACCCACTTTGTCATCACCCTTCACAACCACACCATCAGGGCGGTTGTAAGCATTTCCAAGATGTGTCACTCGCTTATCCAAAGGGAAAACACTCAATATTTCGAGCCCTTACTATGCTGCAGGAAACTGCACAAGACAGTTGTTAAGGATACCGATGTTATCATGGCCATCTGGTAACCAGTGGGAGACGAATGAGTAAGGACAGAACATAATGAGGGAACATAACCAGTACCAGTGGAAGGTATGCATGTGACCTCCGTAGACAGGAGGCCAATACCCAGATGTATTTCTGATTATGTTCACTTAGTTCCTCAGGCTAGAGGCTTCTTCACGAATGGAGATGTTCCGCTGCTTGCATGATGACATGGTTTAATGTCTTGCATTTCTAATACTCCTGCCTGGTCTGTGGGCAGCCACTTTATCAGCTGGCACACTTACTAAAGAGGAAATATGTTCACATTGAAGGCAAGCCTGTGAATGAAAACTAGTTTTGAGGTGCTGATATATGTCCCAAGACATGCCAATTTCAGATTCTTGTAGCAGACCAAGACACGAAGTTCAAACTCTGGGATCACATCTGTGCTTGTTATAGAATTAGTGCCCCACACATTTTCATGGAACTGTTAACCAATCATCCGAAGTCCAGAGTATGTAAGTGCAGTTTCAGGAAGCAGCCACCAATGTGTGGATAGTTTCATTATTTTCTATTTATATTATTATACATTATTCATTCGAGACATTGTGAATGGGAGAAAGGGGTATAACCAGGAGCTGTCAGAACCTACTCCTTGTAGCTTGCTCAGCACTGAATACCATCTACAGTCCATAGTAAATATTGTGCAAATACCTTATGATTCTGAAATTCTATTTTGGTCATGCCACTGGCTATCCGTGAAGGGGGAAAGTTACATGGGTTTCTCTAAGCATTTTTGAAATAAAATGGAGCCGGGCATGGTGGCGCACGCTTGTAATCCCAGTACTTTGGGAGGCGGAGACCGGAGGATCTGGGTTCGCGGCCAGCCTCAGCTCTCTCTCTGTCTCTCCCTGTCTGTCTGTCTGTCTGTCTGTCTCTCTCTCTACTTAGTGAGGCTTCCGCAACTTCGTAAGACCCGGTTTCAAAATAAAGTATAAAAAATAGGGCCAGGGTGTAGTGCGGAGGTAGAACGCCCCTGGGTTCAATCCCCAGTCCGCAAAAAAAAAAAAAAAAAAAAAAAAAAAATAGAAATAAAATGGAGAAAGTTGTGCTTTTCAGGTTGAATGAGGGTGAAGGAGCAGTTGCTTCAGAGTTAGTTTCATGGAAGAAGATGCCACCCGGACTCTTGGGTACACTTCATTTCCTTCCTATCCCTCATTTTCCAGTTTTTCTCTGGCCATTTTTCATGATGAAGCCATTTCTAACCTCTAATTGTTCTGGATCGATTAAGGTTCCTGGCAATCTTCTATGCTTATATCTGGCTGCTTCTTCTTTTTCTCTCTGTCCACCTCATCCTAGCTCAAAATGTTTATTCACTATTCCTTCACACAGTTCATAAAACACTAGCCATGCCACAAATCCTTTTTCTTCGTTGTTGTTGTTGAAAGAAAAATAGCAAGTTCCCACTACTCCCAACTTATGGAAATGAATCCTACAACTATCCATTCATTGTGGAGGTGATGTCTCTAAGAGTGGTCCTGGGGCTGCCCACATCAGAATCACATGGGATGCCTATAACATGGCTGACTCTAGGCCACCAAGAACAACTGATTCAGAATCGCCAAGGCATCAGAATCACATAGGATGCCTGTAACACGGCTGACTCTAGGCCACCAAGAACAACTGATTCAGAATCGCCAAGGCATCAGAATCACATGGGATGCCTATAACATGGCTGACTCTAGGCCACCAAGAACAACTGATTCAGAATCGCCAAGGCATCAGAATCACATGGGATGCCTATAACATGGCTGACTCTAGGCCACCAAGAACAACTGATTCAGAATCGCCAAGGCATCAGAATCACATAGGATGCCTGTAACATGGCTGACTCTAGGCCACCAAGAACAACTGATTCAGAATTGCCAAGGTTGGGGCCCAGGAGCTCACATTTTTAACAGGCATCCCAGCTAGCTCATGCATGCTAAACTTTGAAACCAGTAATTCTGATTCTGAGTTTAGTTTTGACTTATAGTAACTTATTTAGCTTAGATATGTGTATGTGTGTATATATGTATGTGTGTGTGTGTAAATATATACATATACATATATATGAACACACAATTGTCAGATATATTTTCACATGTGGATATATATATACATATATATGTATATGCATAGTTGTTCGATATATATAGAAATACATATTTTTATTTATCTTCTAAGCTCTCAAGTATCTAGAACAAACTATAGGACTAAGTTCCCTTCTCCCTGCCAGCTTTTCAAGATTATTGCAGGTATCACAGAAGATAGAAAAAGAAAAAACAAAACATTTTTCTCCACTGAAAATGTGAGGGCCTGAAGGACTGTTTTCCTGAGCAAATATTAGTGCTCTTCCCAGTACTGATGATAAAACACTAAAATTCACATAGGCATTTCACATAATGTATGTTTCTTTGTTTGTCCCTCACAAAACAAAAAAAAAATCCCTATTAGATGCATCAGCATTCGATAATATTCTCCAATTTAGAGATGGGAAAACAAGTTGAGCCAGGTAAGTGACTGGACCAGAACCTCTGAGAGCTAGAAAGTAAGGGTGAGACTACAGCCCAATCTTTTAACTCTAAGTGTGATGAACTTTCCACTATAACAAGATGTCTCACATAATAATAGTAGCAGTCATAATAATATTTAACTAATTTACAGTATTCAGGAAGAGGCCTTGGAGCAAGTAAAACATGAGATTACTGTTTCATGGAGCACTGCCGAATTCAGCCAGTTGTAAGCCAGAATTATTCCCATTTTGCTTAAGCAAGCTTGCTATTATTTTGAAGCACTGTGTTTCTCATCATGATGATTTAACATTATTGACACACCTTTCATGTATATTAACTTCCCCTCATGGGATGGGAAACAGCACCAACCCTATATTTTGCAAGCATGGTACCCCTACCCCTCATTAAACTTCCCATACTGAGACTAGAGGCCCAGCTGTGATCTGCTCTAATGGGCAATGCTTGGTGATGCCAAAACAAAAATTATGGTAACTTTCTTCCTTATGAACAGAACCGGCCATTTGGACCAGAATTTTGGCATTGTTGAGACAGAGGCAAATTCCCAATCTTGTAACTAGACATCCCCAGAGGAATTGCCTTTCATTGTTACAAAATCAGAGAAAGCCCATGAGATCCTCAGGACTCTATGGAAGTTGACAAAGCATACTAAGGCGACAGCAAAGAGAAGATCCGGAGGTAAAGTGAGACCTGGATGAACCAAGTCAGCTGGGTCAAAGTTGCACTGAGCAAAGACATCCTGAGTCTCTTTGAATTTTAGGCAGATGTGTTTATTTTATGGGAGAGATTTTTTCCCCTAAAGACAAAGCATGATCACTTTAATATGAAAGGTGTGTATAACAGAGTATAAAATCAGGAGTTTGGGAGAGCTTTCCAGATCTAAAATTCTATGATCCTGTAACTGCCTTCTAAGCCTCTGCATTAGATTAACTTCCTCTTCATACAGCTACAAAAACATTAAATTGTTCAATGTCTGGCATGTTTTATTTTGCCCTAGTACATTGTGAAACAAAGAGAGTCAAACAACCCTTTCAAGAATTCTTATTTAAATTCCTCAGCTACTCTTTTCCTCCTTATGCATTTCACATATACACAAACAAATACTCCTATGCAAAGTTACCCATGAAACAAGGGCTGCCAATAAATGCTATGTAAGACATTTCCCCCTTTCTGATTCATGAAAGGTCTAGCAGATAAATCTAAGAATGAATAAAAAATGGATAAATTGCAGATTTGTTTGGCAAAAGACAAACAAAGTGTTCCAGGAACAAAGATTCTCTTTCAACCACACCCACATAAGGGAAAAAAAAAATCAAAGTACTACCCTAAGGACTGTTCTGCTAACACACGTGGTTGTAGTTGTTTGGGTCATATATACATTAATTGACTTCAATCAGCAGAATATGATCAGCAATAAATTGCTGGTACCCAAGACTAAAATTTTAAACCATGATTATAATATTCTATTTAAGTATCATCCCATTTTTCAATTCCCCCTCCCCACCAACACCAACAAAAATTGTAAGCATGCCTATTTTTAAATGAAGTATTTAAAGGGAATAAGAGACCCCAAATTACTAAACCTCATTTCAACTTCAATAAAAAGAACTTTGCCTATTAAAAGTTAATACCTAAAGTACACTGCTTGTAATGCTCAACCAAAATTACTCTAATCCTGTGCTTATATCATAATTACACGTTTTGTTAACCTCTCTCAATGTCAATTTTTCACTTATTTATATATTTTCAAAGCCCAAAACAGAATTCCACAGAGAAACTGTAATTATAACATGAGACTCCACCCAGGCTTTTCAAATAGTAACTGTATACCATTGCTTTAATCCTTGCAGTGGGGCTGGGGTGGGGACAAGGAGGGGGAGAGGGTAAGAGCGGGCATTCATTCTGAATAGAACGTTGCTCAAGTTGTCTTTGTACAAAAAGAGATGCATGAAATGGCAAACACAATGAATTAATGGAGCATTGACTTTCAAATATCCATAATGCTAGTTTTAAAAAATCGTTAATGGTGGCCAAATGCACAGAAGCCTGAAAATATAAATTCCGGAGGAGAAATTTGCTTTTATCTCTTACACAACAATTTAGAAATGTAACTTTCTTTTTCATTCGGGGAGGGGGTGAGGAAAGGAGGCTTTTTTTCGGAAACATCACACTATTATGCTTACTGAAAACCACTGTAATCTACCCCTAACATCAGTAAGCTTTAAAAAAAAATCTTAAAAAAAAACCCTGCGCACCAGGATTTTATAGAGCCTGGTGGAAAAAATATGCATGTTCCTTCCTGTACCTAATTACCTCAACTGAAAAATCTGCCAAGTATTTTGCCCTTTAGTTCTCTTAATCGTATTAGGGCAAATGCATTTGGATGCCAATAGAAACAAACATTTAAAGATTTTCACTTAAAAGATTCCAAATATGTATGAAAGCTAAGTTTGAGACACAATGTCCCTCATGCTTCAAAGACGATGCACAGTTTTTCTTTTTTTCCAAGCAAATATGAATTTGCTCATGTTATAAAACTTGATGTCTAGTTTTGAAACAATTTAAGTAAAATAATGTCAATTTGAGAGGCTCTCACAATGATTTATGCTTCCTTCTGTTACTTTATTACATTAGACATTCCTTTCTCAAAGCTTTCTACTTTTCTCTGTGCTCCTAGCAACCAGAGAAGGCAAAGCATCAACTTTATATACCTGGCACTACTCCAATTTTTACTGCTATTGACAATTATATAGAAGTTTCCATTTAATTGCTGCTCTGTTATGACACCGAATATTTGTCATAATTAGGCATTTCCTATTTTCTGTCCATTCATCTTTGATTATTACTGAAAATGATTTTTTTTATTTCAGAAAACCTAAGCATGAACATTCTACAGATAAGAGTAGCTACAGCTGTTACTATCATTACCAACATTGTAACATGCAGAAAAAAAACCAGAATATAATTTCTCGGAAGGTAATTTTCCTTTCAGTCTAAGTGCTCTTATTCATCTTACAGTTACTCAATGATTTCCTGTTCTAATTACAGGACATTATACAGAAAGACATTTGTAAAGGGAAAATGCAGCAGGGTATATGACTAAATAGCCTGAATTGGCTGAAAGTGTTTAAAATTCCAAAGTTGTACATCAACTTTATCAAATCGTGGTTATAGTTCTATGTAAATGTGTAATGTGCCCCACTGTATTTCTAAATCTCTCTGAAGGCAGGAGAGTTAGTACTCAAAGTTAGTACACATCAAAGGGTAAAATACATTTGCAGTTAAACTGATGTTAAGAGTCGGGTAAGAAAAGATCATTTTTTTTTTTTGGTCTGTGTGTGTGTGTGTGTGTGTTTCCTCCCCCTCATCAAAGCTGTTAAATTGGAGGCATGCCAAGACATGGAGTGGAAAATATTAATAATAAAAATAAATTAAATGCCTGATTAAAAGGGAGAGAGAACAAGATTCCATCCGGAATAGAAATGAAAATGCCACAAACTATTTCATAAAAACATACTGTGACGTAAATTACACATCAGTATTGCACTGTTGTGGTTATTTTGAGAAATGGCTTGTACTGTAAGTCAGCTGGTGTGGCCCCACCCTTAATGATTTTGTAATGTTCTACACAGTAAGCAAGTGGGGGCGGCCCTGAGATTGCGAGGACAGAAAACAGACCTTGCCATACCCAACTGGCAATAAAAAGATAATGTACTTTTAACATAACAGAGCAAGGAGATTGGCTTTATTAACTAAAAAAAAAAAAAACACACTTTAAATGGTCCCCAGCTTGCCATTTGTTTTGATAAATGGAAACACAGATCTTCCCAGGACAGGCAACAAAAACATCACTGGAGAACTTTTTAAAAAATGTGGGAAAATACATCAGTGTATGGTTGCAAACAGAACAAAGAATATTTCAGATATGTAACTAAGGGTTTTCACCAGCTGTCTCCAAAAGCCAGCCACTTAAGAGAGATGCACACACAAATATAAAAACATGTATTAATATGTTACTGTAAGCTCTTGCCCTTACTGTTGCTTCATACTCAAAAAGAGAAAATATAAAAACAGGCATTGCTATCACTCTGAGTAACAAAGGAACCCGCTGGGAAGCTGGCCAGCTCCACCTCCCAGGTCCTCCCAAGTGGCCCCTGAATTACAAGCAACATTCAGGAGCCACTCTGGATTTGAGTTGAGAATTTTGCATCTTATTTCCATATGGCTCATCTCAGCCAAATTTAAATGTCACACAAGACAGGGATTATGCAATGAGTATATCCTGGTGAGACCTCCTGGTCAGACTGCTGTGCATGTAGATAAAGTTGTGGCCACATCTGGAGTGTAATTCTAGGGGCCTGACTTACCTCACACTCTTTCTCTCTGTCTCTCTTCCTCTTTTTCATGGTACAGGGGATTGAACCCAGGGCTATTCTGCCTCTGAGCTGCACCCCCAGCCCTATTTTGTTTTTATTTTTGAAACAGGGTCTTATTAATTTGTGGAGGGCGTTGCTAAATTGCTGAGGCTGGCCACGAACCTGTGATCTCCTGTCTCAGCCTCCACTAAAGAAGAAAATACAAAAACAAAAAATAAAAACAAAAACAAACAAAACAAAACAACCTTGGGACATCAGGGAGCCAAGGCCTAGACAAAATATTTCCTATTTCAAATCATACAGAAAATTTTCTCAGAGATCAATTTGTGCATTTATTTATTTACTAGTGACCCAGGTAAGGCTATTCTATTGGAGTTGAATTTAGTTAAACTCAGTCCTCTCTTGGATTATGAGGAGCTACCACTAAGACCTAATCAGCCCCTGTGGTTACCATGCCAGAGTTGTTATAAGAGACATTAACCAAACTGTCATTAGCAGAACTGGCCTTAAAAATTCAAACAGCTTCTGTTCTCTTTCCCCCCGGGGAAAATCTATGTGGCTTTTTATTTTTCAAGTTGTATCTTACATCTGCCATCATCATCATTGCAAGAATTGCAATTCCCTTACTGCAGCAGCTGTATAAACCCTTGACATTTGAGATACCCTCCCGAACCCCAACTCATGAATAAACCTAATTATGGAGCAGCACTGGACAGGTCAATAGCCAATGATTAATTTCCACACATCAGTCTCTCAGCATGTGAGATACAAATGTGGACATTAACAAAATGACAAATCACTATTTGTCATGACTTTTGTGAACCTGATGATTTCACAAATAGTCAACACTAATTAGGCTAATCTAATAATTGCCAACATCATTTATATCAGGAAAAAAGTGTGTATGGAGAACTAAACATCAAATAACATAGGACTAATATTGATATTCTAATGCCTATTGCTTAGAAGGCATCATATGTATATATATACATATATATATGTGTGTGTGTGTGTGTGTATGTATATTAATGTATTATATATGTATATATAAAATGGTATTCTATTTACATTAAAGCTTTAGAGCCATTAAAGTAATTAAGTTAAATAACATTTTAGGTCTTGCAAAGATGTGTCTGTTATATTAAGTAAAAAAAAAGGAAGGTGTGAGGTAATATGTTGAGTTTCATATGCTTTGTTCATAGCCTTACTGAGGCTACAATTTATCCATTTAAAGGGTGCAAGATTTTAGTATATTCACAGAATTTTTCATCCCTCATCACAAGCAGATTGGGAACATTTTCATTATCCCCCAAAGAAATTCTGAACTTTTTCCCCACCAGTCATATAACCACTAATTTTATTTCTGTCTGTATAGATTTGCCATCCTGGACATTCATTATAAATGAAGTCATATATTTATGTGGTCCTTTGTGACTGGTTCAGTCCACTTAGCAAAATGTTTTCAATGTTCATCTATATTGTAGAGTATATCCAAACTTCATTCTTTTTATGGCTAAATAATAGTCCATTGAATGGCTATACCATATTTTGTTTATCTGTTTATGTACTAATGGATATGTAGGTTGTTTCCAATTTTGGGCTATTATGAATAACGCTGTTATCAACATCTGTGCAAAAGTTTGTGTGGACATATGTTATCATTTGTCTGGTGTATACATACACACCTAGGAGTAGAATTGCTGGGTCATATGGTTACCCTATGTTCACCCTGCTGAGGAAGTACCATACTATTTTCCAAAGCGAATGTACATGTTTCCTTTTCCCCAGCAGTGTATGAAGGTTCTGAGAGCTCCATATTCTAACCATCACTTGCTGTTGTCTTTGTGATAGTTTTATCACTGGGTGTGAAGTGGTACCACATATTTTCTTGTTTAATATTTATAAATAATGAACAGCAAGTGCCCTGGGTTGTGAGATTATCTGAAATTCTTATTTCTTCCTTTGGTTGTCTGTATTTTCAGCTGCAATTTTTAAAAAGAAGGGAACATCTGACAAATAAATGTATGAATTTTTGAAGGACCATGAAACAGGCAAAACAATCTTGAAAATAAAGGACAAAGTTGGAGGACTCACACTTCTGGATTTCAAAACTTACTACAAAGATACAGAACCAAGAGAGTGTTGCTGGCATATGGATAAATGTATGTTCTAATTAATGCAAAGGAACAGGGTCCAGAAATAAATCCTCACATCAATGGTCAATTGATTTTTGACAGGGATGCCAAGATCACTGAATACAGAAAGTATAATCTTTTTAATAAATGGTAGTAAGAAAGTTGGAGATCCCAGGGAAAAGAATGAAGTTAGTCCCTTATTTCATATACATAAAAAAGAAACTAAATGTGGATCAACAACCCAAATTCAAAGGCTAAAACTATAAAATTCTTAGAAGAAAACATAGATAAATATTTTTATGACCTTGGATTTCACAAGGTTCCTTATGCAAGACAACAAAGGCACAGATAACAACACCAACAAAAACAGAAAATTGGGCTTCATCAAAATTAAAAAATAAATTGTGCCAAAGGACACTATTGAGAAAAATGGTAAAACAGACACAGAATGGGAGAAAATATCTGCAAATCATATGTCTGGTAAGGGATTCATTTCCAGAATATAAAGAAGTCCTGCAACTCAATTAACAAAAAGATGAATGATCCAATTAAAAACTTAAAGGACTTAAATAGAAATTTCTCCAAATATATATGAATGGCACATGAAAAATGATCAACATCATTAATCATTAGGGAAATGCATATCAAAATCACAAAGAGAAACACTTCACATCCCCTAGGATGGTTATTATAAAAGACAAAACAAAAATACCAAGTGCTGTTAAGGATGTAGAGAAATGGGGACCCTCATGTACTTGCCTGGTGCAGCCATGGTGAAAAAGTCTGTAAGTTCCTTCAAAAGTTAAATATAAAATTACTATATGAGCCAGTAATTCCACTCCTAGGTTCATAAGAGATAAGCACATGTGTATGAACCTAGGAGTGGAATAACCATCCTAGGGGATGTGAAGGGAATATCTGGCAAGAGTTATATTTTCCATGTATGTGCATTCCTAGTTGTTACTTGGGAGGAAAGAGGTGTCTCTCCAATAAGGAACTACAGCATAAACTCCTGGAGGACCCAGAATCAGTGTCCTAATGCCTTGGTATCCCTTCTAGGTCTTTAAGGGCATTACCAAATGTAATTGCCTACAGACAGTGTTACAATCAACATCTGAGCCTTTCATCATTATTTCACTTTCTCTATGAATTGACCTATTTTAAGTACTTCATATTCATTCTCTTTATGTGCTTATCTCTTCATCTGTAGATGGACACTTGGGTGGTTTCCACTTTTTGGCTATTGTGATAATGCTGCTGTTGAGATTAGTGTGTAAGTGTTTGAGTCTTCGTTTTCAAATCCTCTGAGTATGAACCTAGTAGAATGTTACTCAGCCATAAAGAGAATGAAGTTCTGATATATGCTACAATATAGATGAACCTTAAAAGAATCATGCTAAGTGAAATAAGGCAGACACATAAGGGCAAGTATTATGTGAATCCACCAATATGCTCTGGACCAACAACTCTTCCTAAAAGGCTGACTGGATCAGGAGAAAGATATCTGCCCCACCTTCTTAGATAAAGGGTCATGAATTTAGGCAATTGTTTCATTTTATGGTCTCTCTCTCTCTAATAACCTTACCACTTGAGATTCTGAATCTCTCCCTCAAAGTTCTGAGCTACGTCCAAACAATTGCACTGCCCTCTGGGAGCACGTATCCTAAGGTGACAAGGGGGCTATATGACTGCACTGTTTCCTTCCATCTTATCACGGGGCTCCTGGAATGGCTCACCACCTACGGGAGAGCAAAGGCCTCTTTCTTCTACTAGGGTCTCATCTGAAATCAGTGTTCAAACTGGTGAATCCCCACCCTGAGAGCACAAGAAGGCTTGCTGAGGGGAATCTAGATAGGGATGGGGCAGATCCTCACCATCCCTTCTCAACTTGTCTGCCCAAGAATGAGCCAGCATCCAGTACAGCCAATCTCCTTCGCCCATCACTCATCCTTAATCTTATTATGACCAAAAATCAAAATACTTGTTTCGGAGAAGCACCCTTTATTTATCTACCAAGACATCTCAAGTTACAGGCTTTTGAGCCTTCTCTTCCTGCACATATTTCTATTACAGGAAAAGTTTGGCAATAGAAACAGAGCACACTTTGGACTATGCGAGGGTGTTCAGAACTCAGAAAAGCCAGAACAATAAAAGATAATGATGCTGATCCCTTAAAACGTAGCTAGAAAAATCTGCAAGGATACCAGATTTTTTAACATTAATTGGATAAACCTATGGATACAATTTTTACATGATTTATTTTATAACTATTGGGCCTTATTAACTACACATTTTAAAACTTAAAATCTTATCAAATATATATAATGCTTATTCTAATTACAGTGAATCAACATCTCATTTTATTCTATATCATGTTTAGCATTTTCTTTTCCTTTCTTTTCCTTTTCATACTGGGATTGAACCCAGGGGCATTCTACCTCTGAGCAATACACTCACCCCTATTTTATTTTTAATTTTGAATCAGGGTCTTGCTAAGTTGCTGAGACTGGCCTGCAATCCTCCTGTCTCAGCCTCCCAAGTACTGGGATTATAGCTGTGTGCCACCATGCCTGGCTAGAATTTTCTACCTCCTGACAAAAAACTTATTCCAACTCATGGTAAAAAAAAAAATTTAAATTTAAATTTTCCTTTGTCCACTTAAAATTGGACAAAGGAATATATGTACGTATGTACGTGTGTGTGTGGGGGTGTGTGTGTGTGTGTGTATTATATATAAGAAAAAATTTTAAAAATCTTTTAGAGCAGCACTATTCAATAAAAGTATAATGTAAGTCAAATAAGTAATTAACATTGAAAAGGTTAAATTAAAACAGGTGAGATTAATTTCATTTATAATATTAAAATTAACAGATAGATTAAAATAGATAATTTATCTATTTTTTTATGTTTTTATTGGTGCATTGTAGTCTCACATCACAATGAGTATCAGTTTGGTGTTAACATACATGCACACAGCTCTTGGTGTCCCCCCCCCCCGC
>PVJS01053521.1:2500-13262 GCA_004027185.1 Glis glis | reverse complement strand
AAAAAAAAAAAAAAAAAAAAAAAAGAAAAAAGAAAAAGAAAAAGAATGCAATAGAAGAAATAATGCCATGAACGTTTACAAAATTGCCAGGTCCAATCTCAAAGACTTGTAAGGTAAGGGTGAGGGAAGGAAGGGGGGACCTGGTGGGGAGGGCAACAAGAATTATGCACATATATTTTTCTGACACTCTGTACCCCAATATGATGTAAAATTACAATGCACCCAATTAAAAAAATTAAAAAAAAAAGAATGGATAGGCCGTTTAGCTTCCTAGAGCAATGGCAGTCCGTGTGCTTTTTGAGGCTCCTCTTAGAGACCGGCCTTCGAGGCCAGCCTCGGCAACGTGGAGGGCAGCGTTGGTGAAACTGCGTTTCTTCCCTTGGCCTACAGTTCTCGCACGGCGGCTTCCCAGTGAGCAGTAACCCAATAGCACCTCGCTTGTCCGACCCATTTAGTCATCTGAGGCCTCTGGGAACAATCGCAGCCTGATCCTGTTCCCGAAGGCTCTGGCAAAGATTCAGACCCCAGAAGCAACAGTCAACCAGCTGGATGCAGACTCAGCTCACCGAGCTCCAGGCCTGACGCTGCCTCGGGGTGTCTGTAGGAATCTGGGCCGGTCGCTTTCCTGCCTCAGCCCCCAAATTGCTATAACTGTGAAAACCAAAGTAGAACTGTTCAAATATTAATGTCCCTTAGAGCTCACACTCTGTGATCCCAGATGCTTAAAGCCAGAAAACATGTCCCACACACCGTTTACTGCGTGTGGGACCGCGACGCCCGCCTTGATGGGTTGAAGGAAGGTAGTTTGAAAAAGAGAAGCCAGGCCATGCCTGTCATTCCTGTACTTGGGAGGCTGAGACAGGAGGATCACAGGTTTGAGGCTAGCCTCAGCAGCTTAGTAAGACCCTGTTTCAAAAATAAAAAAATAAAAGGGGCCGGGGATAGCCGGGCATGGTGGTACATGCTTGTAATCCCAGTACTTGGGAGGCTGAGACAGGAGGATCACGGGTTTGAGTACAGCCTCAGCAAGTAGTGAGACTTTCATCAACCTCTCATCAAAAAAATAAATAAATAAATAAAATAGGGCTGGGGGTGTAGCTCAGAGGTAGAATGACCCTGAGCTCAATCCCCAGTAGAAAAAAAACCCCAAAAGGGCAGGGGGGGTGTAGCTTTGAGGGAGAATGCCCCTGGGTTCGATACCCAGTGCTATAAACACATACATACATACATACATACACGCATACATACAAACACACACATACACACACATACATACATCACACATACATACAGCACACATACACACACGTACATACATACAAACATACATGCAAACACACACATATACACACACATACATGCATCACACATACACACAAACATACATATACACACTTACATACATACAAACATACATACAAACACACACATACCCACACACACACATACACACACATACATACATGCATACATATAAGAGAAGCTAGACTGAAAGTTGAGGGTGGAGTTTTCCCAGACCTTGAGAACTGGTGTTTCTTACGTCATGTCGTGAAACCTTTTTAGCCTTAAAAAGACCAATTTAGTTTGGTCTTCATAATGTTAAGCGTTTTTTAAAAATTTTTTTGTCAATATTTCAAAGTTAGGAAATTTCATGTAAAATTTTGGACTGTCTTTTCTTGAAAAATCGGAAGATGTAGCAGTCCCCGTCCACCACATTTCTAATCCATTAGACCCGGAGCTGAGTAGCAGCTGCCGGTAGCCAGTGGGTGAGGGAAGTTGCAGGAATTGCAGATCTTGAACAAGGACCACAGAGGGTGATTTTCCACGGAAGGTTCAGGAAGCTTTCAGGGAAGGGGTCACAATGAGCTCTTATTTCCTAATGCAGGACAGAAAAAAAAAATATCTTAGACCAGGGCTCATGCGCAATGCTAGAAAACGAGTCCATTTTCTTTGTTGTCAGTAGTCCATTTAGTGAGATTCCAATTTCTTCACATTATGACTTTCAGAGAGAAATAGCTATGCTGATTTGCATAAAATTTAAGACCACATCTACGGAGGAATAAATCTAACCAAGGAAGCTGAAGATTTATTTTTTGAGGAGAAATGTTGTAAAATGTTATTAAAACATCAAAAAGAAGACAAGAAAAAGAGTAAGATGTAAGGTGCTCACGGGTGAGGAGACTCAGTATTATAAAGATGTAAACATCCCCCAATTAATCTTTAAATTCAAGGCAATTCTAATAAAAATGCACCGACAGTTTTCACGTATCCTGGTAAATTTATTCTCAATTTTATCTAAAGGAGTAAAATCCAGGAAAGGCCAAGATAATTCCGAAAGAGAAAAAGAAAGAAGAGAAAATGTCACGAAATATCTGACGCTTAAGGAAAGATATTCTAATTAAAACAGACGGGTCTGGGATCCATTGTAACCAACACATATGTGCATCCGAATAAAAGCTGAGAACTAGACCTACGAATACGTTGGAATTGCTAGATTGACACTGAAAATTGGTAGAGAAAAGAGGGACTGTTTGATATGTGGAATGAAGTAAATTAGCTTGCTAGAAAAAGTAATTATTTCCTACCTGTCTCCATGCACAACATCCAAAAGAATTGAAGAACTAAATATAAAAAAATCAAAACTTTGGAAATGTGATTTAAAAATGGGAAACTATCATCAAGACTTCAGGTCTGGGAGGAGTTTCTTACTATAAGTAATAAGGGCAAAGATTATTATTTTTTTTTTGGCGCTACCCCTGGATTGAACCCAGGGGCATTCTATCTCCGAGCTACACCCCCAGCCCTATTTTTTATTCTTTATTTTGAAACAGGTTCTTACTAAGTTGCGGAGGGCCTCACTAAGTAGCTGAGGCTGGCCGCGAACCCAGATCCTCCTGTCTCAGCCTCCCAAGAACTGGGATGACAAGCATGCGCCACCATGCCCAGCTCCAAAGATTATTTTTAAGAAATGACAAATGATTTAGAGTTTCTAAAAACTGAAAAATCTTATATGATACATGATACCTTAAATAAGGAAACTTGTCACTTGGGAGAAAATACTTCAAACATATCTAACAATAGGTAAAGGACTTGTATTCATAATATATAAGAACTTCTGTAGATCCGTGAGAAAAATACAAATAATTACGAAGAAAAATGACTAAGAGGCAATTTGTAGGAGAGGCGACCTCATAGGCAATCACATATGACAACATAATTAATTCTACCAGTAATCAGGAAATTCAAATTAAAATAAGAGAAATAAAAACATAAAAATAATTATTACAAAACATATATCTACACAAAGACTTGCAGTTTTATTTGTCATCGCCAAAAGACCAGAAACCCGATGTCTATAATAAGTGACTATATACACAAAACACAGTTTAGTCAGACTTTGAATAAAAAGAAACTACGCATTGATATACGGTGACATGGATGAATCCCCAAACCATTACCTTGATGGAGAAAATCCACACCCCTTCTCCCCCCAAAATAGACATCATGTATGAATCCATTGATTTAAAACTTCTAGAAAATGCAAGCTAATCTATGGTGAAATAAAACAGGCCAGCTCTTGTCTAAGTTATTTGTTTCCTATTGCTGCATGATACATTCTAAAATGCTTAGAGATGTGCCGGGCATGGTGGCGCATGCCTGTAATCCCAGTACTTGGGAGGCTGAGACAGGAGGATCGCAGGTTCAAGACCAGCCTCAGCAACTTAGCGAGTCTCTCAGCAACTTAGTGAAACCCTGTTTCCAAGTTAAAAATAAAATAGGGCTGAGGGTGTACCTCAGAGGTAGAATGCCCCTGGGTTCAATCCCCAGTACCACAAAAATAAAATAAAATAAAATGCTTAGAGACATAAGACACACTTCCGCTCTCCTTGTTTGTAGGGCGGAGGTCCCCTGGGTGCTCTGCCCAGGCTGAAGTCAGGTCTGGGCTCTCTTCTAAGGCAAGGGCTCTCCTTAGCAACAGGATTCCACTTTGAACTGCAAGGCCAAGTCCCTAAGGTCCTACAGGTCCCTGCCATTTTTAGCCACATGGTGTTCTCCACACACAGCCCTTTGGTTCTTCCAGGATTCCAATCTTTGTGTATTCTGTCTCTGACCTTTAGAGCCTCTTTTAAAGAGCTCTTGTGATAATTAGATCAAGCCCTTCTGGGTTAACCGCCCTTTTGATTAAGGTCAACTGATTAGGGACCATAATTACATTTTCAAAACCCCTCACCTTTGCCATATAATGTTGTTGGATCCCTGGCGTGCTGTACCCTCATGGTCACAGGTCCATCCACACTCAAGGTGAGGGGATTACGCAGGTGTATACCAGGGGACCAGGAACTTGAGGGTCATGCTACAATTCTGTTTACTACAGCCGAGGGTCCGAAGTTGAGGGAAAGATAGAAGACTAAAAAAATAAAGGGCATAAATCGTTATTTAGCTAAGAACACCAGAAGAGATGAAGAGCAGGACCAGTAGTTGTGAATGCACTAAGACTAGCAAGAGAGGTCCCCTGTTATCCACGGGGCCGCACCGTCCACACCGCAGCCGCAGTGCAGAGGGTTCGAGCCCTGTTCTCCACACCCTGCCCACCGCTTGCTGTCTCTAGAGTTTTGGGGAGCAGCCATTCTCGCTGGAGGGAGGTGAGGTCTCATGGTGGTGTCGGGTGAGCGATGTGGAACATGTTTTTCCTATCCTGTTGACCACTCGTACGTCTTCTTTGAGAGATGTCAGCTCTTAAGTCTATGGCCCATCAGAAGTACTATTTTGACAGCAGGTGAGTCTGCAGTGAAATCTTGGCTCCCCCACTCCATGGCTTTGCAACTTTTTTTGGGGGGTGGTACTGGGGATTGAACCCAGGGGCATTCTACCTCTGAGCTACACCCCAATCCTATTTTATTCATTTATTTATTTATTTGCTTATTTACTTATTTACTTATTCTTTTATTTATTTATTTTAAAACAGGGTCTCACTAAGTTGCTGAGGGTCTCCCTAAGTTGCTGAGGCTGGCCTTGTACCTGCAATCCTCCTGTCTCAGCCTCCCAAGTACTGGGATTACAGGCATGCACCCTCTCTCCTGGCTGGCTTTGTGCCTTTTGACCAGCGGTATAACTTTTTTCCAGCATCCTCTTCCTCTTTTGCAAAATATGGACAATCCCTACCTTAGAGATTCATTGAGACATTAGATGAACACATAGCATAGGCTCAATAATAGTTATTTTTCCAATTTTATTATTTATATTATTATTACTCCTGTGTGTTTCTTCTGGTCAGATAAGAAAACTGTAGTATCCAGAAACCCTGTTTACTAAAATAAGCAAATAATAACAATCAAAGAAGACAAATATAGCCAAGGCGTGGTGGCACACACCTGTGATCCCAGTACTTGGGAGGCTGAGACAGGAGGATCACAGGTCCGCAGCCAGCCTCAGAAACTTAGCAGGTCCCTCTGCAACTTAGTGAGACCCTGTTTTCAAATAAAAAATAAAGATAGAGGGCTGGGGATAGAGCTAGGAGGTAGAATGCCACTGGGTTCAATCTCCAGTACCAATAAATAAATAAATAAATAAATAAATAAATAAATAAATAAAAATAAAAACAAAAAGACAAGCTTGAACCATCTGATTTCAATATACTAGTGCTCAGGACAAGGTGTGGTCACTCTATTAACAAACACCAAGTTATTCCTCGTCCCTTTGACAGCGTGGGGCACCTGGGGGGAGGATTAACACGTTATACTGAACCTGACACTGAGGCAGGAGAATTTTCCCTCCCATTTTTCATAAGTCCAAACCCGAAACTCATGATTAGACCGTTCTCTGTCCAGCGAGAGGAGAGAACACAAGGGGAAAATGTCGTATGAACACAGTCATCTTCCCCCTCAGCCAAATTAAGGGACGGGACCAAATTCAGGAAGAGAAAGCTACACCCCCGTATGTGGGGATTTCATTATTTCTTTAGTTTTGGTACTGGGGATTGAACCCAGGGCCATTCTACCTCTGAGCTACACTCTAGCCCTATTTTATGTTTAATTTTGAAACAGGGTCTCTCTCACTAAGTTGCTGAGGGTCTTGCTAAGTTACCGAGGCTGGCCTCGAACCTGCGATCCTCCTGTCTCGGTCTCCCAAGTACTAGGATGACAGGCCTGCGCCATGACACCCAGTTTTCCCTGTATGTATTTAATAGTTTACCTTCTTCCTGGGATGTCCATCCAATCCCTATCCCATTCGATCCCTCCTCTTAGGAAGAGGAAAGGATGGTCTTCCCTCCTTCTCCGGTTTCTCTAAAACCCCAAATAAATACTCTGTCATCGTGAAAATCGCATTTTCACAGAATAGTCCATGGAATGGGAAAAATGCTCATGATATAATTATGGGGGCGGGGGAGAAGGCAGGATGACATGCTATTTATAGATAATCTACATTCGGGGGGAAAATCAGCAAATATTCATTTGTGTAGAGAAAAAACCAGAAGGTCAAACTCTTCCCCCAAAGAGTGGTCGTCTCAATGGTGGGATGCAGTAAACATTGTTCTTTAGACTTTACCGTATTTTCCAGACAATAAAAGACCTTATTTAAGGGAGAATGAAAGAAGCGGGGGCGGGGTAGGTTAATTTGTTATCATGGGCCGCTGTGCTGTGAATCGTCGAAGCTAAGTGGTAGTCTGAAGGTAGCTGTGTCCCGGCAGAGGCCTCTTCACGTGTGTCCATGCCTCAAGGTGACCTTCTGCCAGCAACAGTACGAGAGGCACCATTTCTGAGCTCTCAGAGAGAATATTCTATTTATCCTTAGGCTCTGGGATCAGTCTACTTGGGTTCAAATTCAGGCTTTAATCCCTTATTATCTGTGAGACCAGGGGCGAATTACTCTCTGAGCCTCAGTATCCTCATCTCTAAAACAGGGATAAAAATAACATAGATGAGTACTTGGGAGGCTGAGACAGGAGGATCACAGGGTGGAGCACAGCCTCAGCAGGAAGTAGCGAGACTCGCGTCAACCTAGTGAGACCCTGTTTCAAAATGAAAATAAAAAATAGGGCTGGGGGTGTAGCTCAGAGGTAGAATGCTCCTGGGTTCAATCCCAAGTACCACCAAAATAAAAATAAATAACATACGCGATGGGGTCATTACAACTATGAAACCCATGAACAATTCTCGGCATGTGGTAAGGGTCCCATCAATGTTTACTATTTGGTCCCATTATATGGATGGAGAGGTTGAGGCTTCAAAAAGCTGAGTTGCTTTCCGAAGCCACATGTTTGTAAATGGGGAGCATCTGAAAGCATTTGTTTTCTCAAACACCCAGGTTTTATTCATTATTCCACATGAAACTTGTGACTCTATACACAGTCCATGGGCTGGAATTTTTCTATTGTTGTTTGATTCTTTATTGGTGCTAGAGATTGAACCCAAGGGCATTCTACCTCCGAGCCACACCCCGCAGCCCTATTTTATTTTTACTTTATTTTGGAACAGGGTCTTGAAAGTTGTTGAGGGTCTCGCAAAGTTGCTGAGGCTGGCCTCCAACTTGCAATCCTCCTGTCTCGGCCTCCCAAGTACTGGGATTGCAGGCGTGTACCATAATGCCTAGCTTCTATTGGTTTTAATAAATGTTGCTCTGGGCTTGAATTCAAATTCAAAAATTAATTAAAAAATATTTTTTAAAAAAACCTCTAAAACAATATCAAGCCTTCTAGGGCTACCAAAATAGATATGCTTCCTGGGCACATCTGTCTCTCTGCTCTGTCTTGAAGAAATCAGGTGACAGAAGAGTGTCCTCCCAGATTTCAAAAGACAAAAAAAAAAAAAAGTCTCGCATCATTTGTTAGATAGGATGAATTACATAAAGTGGTTAGTTCTTTATCAAAAAGGAAAATGTATTACAAAGCTCCAAGGAGACAATATGATTTAAAGGAATCTGTTTCCTTGATTTTATTTACTGCTTTTTTTTTTTGAAAGCGAACACTAGATTGCATATTGATGTACAAGATGAACCGGTTCTTGGTATATATCTTGTCTGAAGGCCGGTTACTTTGGTTACAGTTCAGAGAACATGTTCTCAGTGAAGAATAAAAGATGTCTTTACATCCATCATTTCCCCGGCAGCAAAAATATTTATCGACTGGGAGAAGGTGGGGGCCGCCGCCTTGGGAGGGAGGGAGTGTTGAGAACCAGGACCTCAGCACATTCCTGTCCTTCCTTGAACTCAGGAGCGCTCTCCGGGGTCCACGCCAAGCCAGAGGCTGTCCCCGTTCTCGGCCCAGCCCAGCCGTGATTGACTCTGGAGGAAACTTGAGCTACTGCTTTTTTTGTTGTTGTTGTTACTGGGGATTCGACCCAGGGTCATTCTACCTCCAAGCTACACCCTCAGCCCTATTTTATTTCTTATTTTGACACAGGCTCTCATTTCACGAAGTTACTGAGGGCCTCGCTAAACTGCTGAGGCTGGCCTCCATCCCGCGATCCTCCTGTCTCAGCCTCCCAAGTACTGGGATGACAGGCGTGCGCCATTGCTGCCGCCTGAGACTCGAGTTTCTGATTTAACTCTTCGTGGACCCGGTTTCCCACCTGAGAAAGGATGAGGTGGTGGTTTCTCTGGGCTGAGCCTGATCAGTCTCCCTGGGGAAATCTCAAACACACCAATTCTTGGGCTCAACTCCAGATGTACGGATCAAAACCCCCCGGACCCGTGGCTTAATAACCTGTGTATTCAACAAGTTCTTTCGTTCATTCTTAGCCCTTGGGGTTCTTGCCACGTATTGGTGTTTGGGAAACACCGCAGAGGTCAGAGGTGAGTTGTGATTTCCACGGTCAGGCACAAGTCAACTGTCACAGAATAATGGCTCTTCCAGTGCCTCTCCTCTTGAGAAAGGAGAACCAAATAAATCCATAATTACTTCGTCTTTTTTTTTTTTTTGCAGTACTGGGGATTGGACCCTGGGGGTATTCTACCTCTGAGCTACACACACAGCCCTACTTTATTTTTATTTTCAAACAGGTTCTCACTAGGTTGATGAGAGCCTCACTACTTGCTGAGGCTGTCCTCGAACCTGTGATCCTCCTGTCTTAGCCTCCCAAGTACTGGGATGACAGGCATGTGCCACCAGGCCTGGCTCATAATTACTTCTTCGGATCTATTATTGTCTTCTTGTCTACCTTAATCCCAAAAGTAATTGGTGGCACCTAGTGACCACATGACATCTCTTGGAATATGATCCAGCAGCATTCCAACTTGTCTTTTTCTTTTTTTGTCCTTATTTTTGAACTATAATAAATGTCATAATAAATGTTGGAAATGAAATGGATTTCAGCATTCCTGACATTATATCTTCTACTCAGTAATCAACTACACCACATTCTGAAACTGGATTATCATCTCAAATTAAAAAAAAAAAAGAAAAGCCAGGCGTGGTGACACATGCTTGTCATCCCAGTACTTGGGAGGCTGAGATTGGAGGATCACAGGTTCAAGGCCAGCCTCAGCTACTTAGTGAGGCCCGCCGCAACCTAGTGAGACCCTGTTTAAAAATAAAAAGAGTAAAAAGTAGGGCTGGGGGTGTATGTAGCTCAGAGGTAGAATGCCCCTGGGTTCTATCCCCAGTACCACAAAAACAAAAAAAGTATCTCAATGTATCATTACTCCTCTTTCACAGATGAGGAACTTGAGGTTTATTGAGGATATGTTGGCCAGAGTCACAGAATTCATCGGAAAATGCAAGACAGGAAACCAGTGTTAGAATGTGCTCCTGCACTGAATCACTGCCTCTCTTAAGTTCACTGTAGACAGCTGAAATTTAAAACAGTTGGGGGAACATTTGAATAAATGACTTTATATCAACGATGTGACACATTAGAGCGCTATGAGAAGCATGATTTACCGCATAATTATGACTGGGTCAACTAGCTGCGTGCATACTGTATCAACCACGGCTGCAAAACAAACCACAGAAAGCGCACTGCTTAAAGCACTAGGCATCAGCTGGGCATGGTGGCGCATGCCTGTAATCCCAGTACTTGGGAGGCTGAGACAGGAGGATCGCAGGTTGGAGGCCAGCCTCAGAAATTTAGCAAGACCCTCAACAATGTAGCAAGACCCTGTTTCAAAATAATAAATTAAAAAAATAGGGCTGGGGTGTAGCTTGAAGGTAGAATGTCCCCGGGTCCAATACCTAGTACTTCCAAAAAACAAAACAAAATACTAGGCGTCTATCACAGCTCCTTGGTCTGTGGGTGAGCAAGTTTCTCTGCGGATCGGGGGCTTGCTTGTGTGTTCGCCGTCAGCGCCGGCTCCACGGGGTGCTGACTGGTCGGGGATGGCCTCTGGACGAATCCCACGGTCAGGCCGCTGCAACAAGGGAGACTGGGCCACGCGTGTTTCCCGTGTCATCCAGCAGGCTAGCGTTCATGTGACAGCAAGTGTAGAAGTTTCAGGAGAACGTACGATGTGGGCTCCAAATGGGAACCACCGCACGTCTCCCATATGCTGCCGGCAGAGAGAGGTCTGATGCGACTCCGACCACGGAGTGGGGGTTCAACTCTATCCTTGTACTAGAAGTAGCCCGGGGGAGTGGCGCATGCCTGTGGACTCCAGAGACTAAGGCAGGAGGACCTCAAGTTCAAGGCCAGCCTGGGCAACTTAGCGAGACCCTGTCTCAAAATCCAAATCCGAATGGCTATGGGTGCAGCTCAATGCTAGAGCACCCCTGGGTTCTTTCCCCAGCACCACAAGGAAAAATAAAGACGATAAAGAGCCAGGTGCAGTG
>PVJS01053520.1:2500-13262 GCA_004027185.1 Glis glis | reverse complement strand
TCTCTCTCTCTCTCTACCTAGTGAGGCCCTCTGCAACTTCGTGAGACCCGGTTTCAAAATAAAGTATAAAAAATAGGGCCGGGGGTGTGGCACAGAGGTAGAACGCCCCTGGGTTCAATCCCTATTACCACAAAAAAAAAAGAGGAAAGAGTATCAATGGTTTGTTTAACTTCACCTCACTAATACATGACAGAAATTACAGAATCCAGAACTTCAAATTATTTTTCTTTATAAAAAAATATACATCCTGGACTTGTAGAATTCATAGAGTTCCTGAGTGGGAGAGTAGCCAGGAATGCTGGTACTAGAGAAAGCTTCTTCATGGAGTTCTGTTGTTTGTCCCTGATATTGTGTGTTGAGCCCTCAACCCCACTCCTACCTCAGTAAACCTAAGACAAATCTAATAGTGGAAAGAGGCTTAATTCCTGGAGCACACTAAAATAGTATGATTTATCATATCCTTTTTTCTATAAGTAAGCACAACCTATCTGCAAATGACTGTTCACATTCAATGTCTGAGTTCATTACAAAAGTCTCATGAACTTTTATAAAGCAATTCTTGTCAGCATAGGAAATCATGCTAGGTTTCAGCAATGGCGACTCCAGAGATGTGCTCTAGGGATACACAGGAGAACTACGGGACAAAGAGCAGGACCTTGAAAGATGCAAAGAAGCAGAGGCTCATCTCAACAACCCAACCCAGTTCCATTTTCAGTGACTACAGTCTGGAGAATTTGAGTGGCAGCGTTAACTCATTCACCTCTGTATTTCCTTCATTTTGTTCTGTTTCCCTCTGTACTATCACTTTCATTGAGAAACTAATGTGGGGAAAACACACACACACACACATGCACACACACACACACACAGAATAAACATTCTGCCTCATCAACAGTGTTCAGTATTACTATTCAAAGCTTACTGAATATAATATTGCAGCTTAATTAAAAAGATAGTATAGCAAACTATACAATTTCCCACAGAATGTCATGACATTGTCTCTGAGAAAAGTAAATGCTCTTAGAGAACATCTATCCAGAAAAAGATTTGTGTCCATAAAATGAATAGAGTGGTTATTATTGTTCTTCTTTTCTTGACAGGTTGAGGGTGGGACTAATCTAGGTAAAAATGTATAAGACCTTTAGTGTGCTACTTGTAGGAAAATTAGTACTGACACTCAAGGCCTTTATTTGTCTGTTTTTATGGTATTTGTTTGTTAACAGAACATGTAAGAGCATATGTAAGGCAATATAGTATGTATTTTTAATCTGAATTCAAATCTCAACTCCTTTTCTAGATGTAAAAAAAAAAATTGTGTGGTACTGAGGATTGATCCCAAGGATAGTCTACCACTGACCTTTATCCCCAGCCCTTTTCTCTTCTTTTATTTTGAAACAGGGTCTCACTAAGTTGTGGAGGGCCTCACTGAGTTGCTGATGCTGGCTGCTAACCTGTGATCCTCTTGCACAAGTGTGCACCACCATGCTTGGCTCACGTCCTGCTTCTTGTTATAAACTTGAACTGTTTATTTAACCTCCCTCAAGTTTAATTTATTCATCACTAAGATGACATGGTATGTCTACACCATAGGACTGCAGTGAATACTTCATTAGATAACATATATAAAGTGCTTATTAGAGTTAGATGTTGCTGTTAATATCATTTAATTTATTAATACTAATTCCATTGTTAATCTGTGACATTTTGGGAATTTACCACACAGGCTAACAATGACTCTTTTCTTAAATTGCATCCAAAGACCATTACCACTGGTTCTGTCCCTTTAATTGTATCTGTGGTCCCAAGACACTAACTATAACACAAATCCCCCAAGAAATCACAAGAGTTCTTTATCTTTTATATTCCCTGGTACAAAGGGCTTCATGATAACGGCTGGCCCTTGTACTTTGACCTATTCTTTCTTAACTCAACTCAAGAAAGACTGAAAAGAGAAGTATTGAAATCTACTTATGTTTACTTTAAAATATTATAAGAAACAATATTAGCAGAACAAAGTACAGGGTACAGGATTTTATAATGGGTAACTCAACACTTTAGTGATAACATTTGTAAAAATAAGTGTACAACACATATGCCCTCCATCTTTTCATATGTCCTTTTCTTCCTTTCTTCTATCCTTTTATTTTAAAGCCATTGCATGGGTTCAGGTGGGGAACTGCATTCAGGGCCTGGATTTAGGATGTACTGAGCATAGCATGGGCTGGCCCTCAGCCTCACCTCCCAGCTGTCCAGCAGTTGCTGCACAAGACTGCACAACTTAACACAACATTAGAGAAGACATTTTTGGAGATTGGCACTGCAGTTATTAGAAAGAAACAGACTTAAATGGCTAATTAAACTGGGGAAATATTAAGGATTAACTATTTTTCCCCCACATAAATCTACTGTGTTACTTTCTGTCACTTTGGTCAAAAGCAAAAGCAAGAGTAGGCAAGTAGGCAACTTTAGAGATTCCATTTGGCCTCAGATGTGGGAGGAGATGGGTTGGGGAAGAGGTTATGCAACATCAGGAAGATGTGCATGGGGAACAGGTAAATTTAGTGTAGGGTGGTCAAGAGCCACCGGACTAATGTGAGTTCACATCTCCTCCAAATCCTGTGTATCACAGACACTGAAAAATGCATGTCAGTCTTTTGTAACATGCATGTTGTTGGAAGGAAAGAGAAATGGGAGTGCAGCTGATTCACCAAAAATCTTGCATAACTAAAACAATAAAACTACACAAGTATATGCTAGCATAGACAATTTTTTAAAATGTAAATTCTAATTCTTGGTGTTTGTGGTCATGTTTTTTAAAGCACCCAGATTCTATATGCCTTTGTGCTATTTTAGCTCTGTATGACAGAAGTTTATAATGAAACTCAATGTTTTCATGATCAAATGGCCTATTGTGCATTTAAAACTCATGAGCCAACTTAGAACTGATCATAGATCAATGAATGAATTCACTTATGCCTATTAATGTGTTTTTTCACCATCCTATGAGTGTCCTTTTCCTTCATAGTCAAACAGTGGTTATAACATAACCATATGTCACACTAATGTCATGAAAGGATTCATGGAAGAAAAAACTGACCTTTACTGTGTCTCTTCTACAGAATAAAGAGATTTTTCCCTAAAGACCCTGAGAAAATTTCTTTCAGTAGCTTTTTGCCAGAATTATGTCATAAAAATCAATCAATTACAAGGAGAGTGGAATTATCATGATTGACTAACTTAATCAGTATTTACTCCTGAGAAACACTAAGTGAAATAATATGGGCAGCTTGCTTAGCACAATCTCTTAGCACAGAATGTCAGCACTTTAAATCTACAGGACATCCTATCAGTCAAACAACAGGCATGGCAACATAGTCTGTGGGATTATGATGGTAAACACCACAAGAAATAAAACTGGCCTAATAAAATACAATTTCCTCTGTGAAATGTGACTAGGGTAGAACAGGAAGATCAAATGGTTTCTTGCCAATTTATACTTAATTGTACCCTTGGTACCATTTCATAACTTTGTCATTATTAATTTTGTTTAGGTCATTATCCTATTACATTTAAGTATTGGTATAAATAGCAGATCCTATTTATTTAAAATAAATTTCAATGATAGCAATAATATGTTTTATGGTACTGGGGGTTGAACCCAGGGTCATTCTACATCTGAGCTTCACCCCTAGCTCTATTTTACTTTTTGCTTTGGAGCAGAGTCTCGCTAAGTTACTGTGGGTCTCCCTAAATTGCTGAGGCTGGCCTCAAACCTGCAATCCTACTGTCTCAGCCTCCCAAATACTGGGATTACTGGTGTGTACCACCACACCTGGCTAATAATTCATTTTTTAAACTTGGATATATTGTTGGATTGCTATGTTCTCTATGTTTTCCATAGTCAAAGATGCTGTAATCATTTGTTTAATCAAAACATTTATAATAAATACCTCTGGTAGAATAAGTATAAACAGAAACTAAAAATTTCTCAAATAAGCCACTTCTTGAAGTATGGTTCTCTAACAAACATCTGTTAATATTGGGAGAAAATAGCTTTTATTAGTTTTAAGCAACTACTTTTTAAAGGATTGACTATAAATTTTATGAAATAATCTAGGCACAGGTAATATGGAAGATTCAACTTTTCCTACACTTGTCAACTGGTCAATTTGATCTTCTTTCTGTGGCAAACTGATGTGATTTGTTGGAATAATAAAATAATTAATCTCCATAGTTAACTTCTCAACAACAGAAATATTCTTAAACATTTCTTAGTTTTTTTTTTACTTAATGCAAGGGTAAACTATTTCAATTTCACCTATTTTAGTGTAGCACCATGTTAATTTGCACCACATTTGAAGTCAGATAGATCTATGTTCACATTCTCTTGGTTTTTCCACTTAGTCTTTACACAGCTTTAGTGTGGGCTAAATTCTCTAAGCCTCACTCTTCCCACCCGTATGAAGGGGATCCTTGTCATTCTTTTCGAGATTGGTTTGTTGTATGGAAGAAATGAGGACATGCTATACATAATTTAGTACTGAACTTGACACACAGCCTTCAGTAAATATCAGCTGATATTATTAGTGTAAGTGTCTTAGCAAATATATAAAGAGTCATTGTTTACAGCTCTATTTAGAATGCATATTCTCATAAGAACAAAATTCCAATGGTATCTAATTTCTTAGGGTAGTCCTCAAATACCAATTGTACTAATTGTAGTAACAAAATACTAAAACATCATATTGGCACCATATGCCTTAGTTCTTGATTTGCTGTCTCATTTGTGGGGAAGAAATTGTTTAATTTCAGAGGAAGAAGGAGAAGGGAAGAAGAGGAGAATAGGGGAAAAAAGTTTCCAGTTACTTCTTGGGAACAGTGTTAATGCTGGAGAGTAGTTTGAAATGGGTGAACTTTCTTTATACCGTTTTTATACTTCTTTTCATGAGTCCTCATAGAGTAAGCTCTTCAGGTCTGCAACATTGAGATTCTCTAAAAGAATAAGGATGTTTCCACAGTGATTCCACAACAGCAATAGAAACAGAGTAGTAAAATGTGAAATAAAAAGGATTATTTGTTTGTTGTTGGCTTATATTTATTTCTAACTTGAGTGCTGCTTTTATGTGGGATGTTTTTGAATTGGGGGCTTTCTGTGTCTAAGTTTATAAAGTTGTGTGCATAGTGTATATCTGTGTATATTGTTATTTTTCAAAAGAATTTCAAGGCTGTTGTAAGAAAGGTATCCTTGAAGTCATTTTTTATCAATAGAGGTTATAATAAAGCTATCTAGTATACGCTTAAATGGAGAAAATGTATTCGCTTAGGTAGATGTTCAGTTATTTTCATAAAGATTTCATGCAGAAGTTTTTCCTCTATTAATTGAGTGGCACACAAAGGAAAAAAAAACATGCGACTTACAAATTGAATGCAGAGAAGAATCCATACAAAATGAATATGGAAATAGTAGACCTACTTTGTACCCCATTACATATGGACTAAATGCTTTCCTGAAATATTGTCCTGATAATAAATTTGAACCCATGCATTCTAGGTGTTCATTCTATTTATTGAACTGAATGTGCATTTGCCAGGGATGGAAAAAGAGACATAAAATAAACAGATCCTTGCTGAGTTCATAATGCCAATTATTTTCCTCACCCAGATCTGTTTCTTAAGTTCCCTCCTCTCCTTGCCCAGATGGAGAACCTGGGGGTAATGCCCTTCAAGGAGACTGCAGACTGCTCTTTGTGAGGCTTTTATAAGAGCCTCCATCCTAATTAGGATGGCAATTACTTCTTGTCCTGGCCCTATCTGGTTCCTCCTGACCCTCAGCACACTCCCTGCCTGTTATCTGTCAGGAGGTGATGAGATACTTTTGTCTTTCCCCTATGGTGTATCCTCCTTCACTGCGTATATTGCCAGGAGTGGATGGAATGGGATCTGGGACTATACTCATTCAGTTGAAATTTATCTAGGCTTTGTCATTTAGGGCCAAAAAGAGGATCAATACATATCCCCCTAGTGGGCATGTAAGCTTAGAGTTTCTCCATTCCCTCTGAAGACCATTCACTTGGCCCTAGGAAACATTCCACAAATGCAGAGTTGGGGGAGCGCATGCCTGGAACCACACTCTTGATTTATAAATCCCATAATACCAAATGCAGCACACAAGGTCATGAAGCAAAAAAAAAAAAAAAACCCAACATGGGCACATAAAATACGCTGGCTTTATTTATTGAAAGAATTAACCTTTCTCTCACAGACAGCTGGAATTCCTATCAGTTCTACTTAACTAAGGTATTTTATATGTAGTTGCCATATTGCCCCACTCAAGTGAGAGACACTATCAATTCACTCGGTAGCCTCCAGTTGTTTCTGCCACAAAAAATAGGACCCTTGGCTGCTTTTGCTCCCTTTTAACAAGTATTTGTTAATTTTCATAATTTTCAGAGTTTAAAGAACAGCAGTTCTGTTTGTGTAAATCACAAGATTTAATTAGAGAAGAGGAATCCAAATGGTGCAAATAAAAGTCTGTGCATAATAATAAAATATTAATTGCCTTTAAAAATACAATAGCGTTTCAGTATTCTATGACACTCCAGTGGAAAGTGCTGCCAGCCACGGAGCGCAGCGCCACAGCTCGCTCTAATCCTGGCAGCCTTGGAAAGCTGGATGCAGCCCCGTAAGGCCGGGCGACAATTGTCTTTGTTGCAGCACTGATGGGTTCGGTTTCTTGAAGAGGGTGAAACACTCACCATAAATACATGGTACAGGCTTCTTAACCTTGCACTCTTTTTAACTTGTTCCCATATAGCTACTAAAATCTGGAGTACTTTGCAGAATTTAATTCTTTACATTTTCTAGGGGGTGTAGATTTATTTGCAGCAAAGTCAGGTGAAAGAATTGTTCTGGTCCTGCCATTGAGCAGCTCTGCAACTCACAAGCCCTGTGACCATGGGTGGTACATAGCTTCGTCTCAAGAGAGCTCTTACCTCTTCATCTGTAGAGAAGGTGCCCAAATAAAGTGGGTCCCTTCGATTGTTAATCATTCTAGTATCCTAGTTAATATCTATTTTAAAATCAACTATTTTAGGAGTTCAGTCTGGAATGAAAATCATGTTATATTATTTGGTAATATACTGTACTTTTCAAACAGAGAGGATAAAATTAATGCATGTAAGATCTAAAGTAATAACTGGTAATTCTGCATAGTGTTTCATAGTTTCAAAGATTTTTTTTTGTGTGTGGTACCAGGGATTGAACCCAGGGACATTTGACCTCTGAGCTACACCCCCAGCCCTATTTTTTATTCTTTATTTTGAAACAGGGTCTCACTAAGTTGCGGAGGGCCTCACTAAGTAGCTGAGGCTGGCCCGCAAACCTGACATCCTCCTGTCTCAGCCTCCAGGGTACTGGGATTACAAGTGTGCACACCATGCTTGGCTTCAAAGATATACTTTATATATATTATTTATACGACTTTAGCAATTGTCCTAAGAATTATATAGTGTCAAGCAATAGTCTACATTAGAAATAAATTTATGATGTTTAATGCTGAACCATTATTGTTAGTATTGATATTAGAATTAATAGACTTAATTTTCATAAAGAAAATGAGCACAAATAAACAAGTTAAAACTAAAATTCATATTAGACCCCTATGTTATATAGTAAGTCTAATTTACAAAAATTATTTTAGGCTTAGACATCATTCACTCATGTATTCATCCATTTATTCAAAAGATACAAAGTGCTTACATTCCACAATTACTATGCTAGACACTGAATAGGGGGCCAAGGAGCAAAAGAGTCATTAGCACCAAAATCTCAGATCATTCCACCTAGGGCAGGTAGGTATTTCAAGATGTAATTTTGTTAACATGCAATTAATATAATATTAGGGGATGATACAGGTTTCACTTAGAGTATATGTTAAGGGATTCATTACCTATTTTAAAAATAGCTAATAGCCATTTATTAGCAGTAAACAGTAAATATCCCATTTTACAAAAAAAGTAAAATCTTAATACATACTTTTACTGAAAATATCTAGAATTTTCATTAAATCTGAGTTTCTAACATGAAAATTCTAGAAATTTTGTATCACTAAGTGTCAGTGGCAGGATAGTCATTCATGACCAAAATCTGTGCTACCGTGCTTCCTACAAGTAGCATAACTACTGTGGCAAAAAATATATTTACACTAACATTCATTTCTTCAACTATACTTGTTCTGTCATAGGTATCAAAAAATAAGATTTAAGCCGGGCATGGTGGTGCATGCTTATAATCCCAGTACTTTGGGAGGCGGAGACCAGAGGATCCGGGTTCGCGGCCAGCCTCAGCTCTCTCTCTCTCTCTCTCTCTCTCTCTCTCTCTCTTTCTCTACTTAGTGAGGCCCTCCACAACTTCATGAGACCCGGTTTCAAAATAAAGTATAAAAAATAGGGCCGGGGGCGTAGCGCGGAGGTAGAACACCCCTGCGTTCAATCCCCGGTACCGCAAAAAAAAAAAAATAATAAGATTTAGTGTGGATGAACCAACTACACTTGCTTCCTGCCCCTATTGAGGGTCATTGCGATTAAAATCTATAATTATGAAATGCAATGAAGTTGTAACAATGAATAAGGAGCGTCACTGCTAAGAACAGTTTCCCACACATTCCTGGAAGATCAACATTGCATGGGAATGATCTTTAGTTTAGAGTATAAGACGGAGTGCTGCAATACAACTCGGGAATTGTTCATCAGAAAGAACTCTATAAAATCCCAGTGACCTAAAGGCAGCATATATGGAAGAGGGCAAGCTGGGGGTAGAACTACTATGCTATCCTCGGACTGGCTTTATGCTCCTGTCTACACAGTGAAGATGACATTTGCCCCACTGTACCATCTGAGGAAAAGGTGACATCGCTGCCTCTAGACATGCCTTCTCATTGTGGCACCGTGAACTGAGCATGGGGATGCACTTGACCCCTCTCCACCTGCTCTCCTCAAGGTGAGGCTGACCAATGCACCCTGAGGTCGCACCCCATCCTTCCACCTGGAGCGCCCAGCAGAATTCTTCCCTCGAGGATGCTAACCATAAGAAGCAAAAGCAGAGAAATCTCACACCTTCTGTCATCAAGGTGGACCAAATACCAAATATCACTACTGTAGGAGTAGAGCAAGCTACGTGGAAGAGAGACACCATATAAACAGACAAAACTTTCCCCAGACGAAGCACATAATACATAGCACCAAATATTGTCTTAGAAATTTCTTCCTTATATTCCCAGATATATTTAAGAAGTTATGGGGTCCATAAAACATGAAAAGGATACTATCAAAAGGATCAATCAAAGAACATGAGAGAGCTCTTAAGAGATCAAAAAAATGGAACTATAAAATAATAACAGTAAAATTTGCATAGCATTTGCAATGTCTCAAACACAGTTTTATGCACTTTATGTGTATTAACTTATTTAATCTTCATAACAATGCTGAGAAGGATATATTACTATTATCCCCTTTTATACATGAGAAACCTGAAATGAGCAATGGTTAAGTCACTGGCACATTCTATCCAGCCTATGAGTGACAGTCCTGAGATATTGCCTCTAAAGTCTTTGCCATTATGAATTAAACTATATTTTCCTTCCAAAAGTGTGAATAATAAAGAAAAATGGGTACTGGGGATTGAACCCAGGGATAGTCTAGCTCTGAGCTACACTCCAAGCCCTTTTTATTTTTTTTAATTTTGAAACAGAGTCCCACTGAGTTGCTGAGGGTCTCGCTAAACTGCTGAGGCTGACCTTGAACCTGTGATCCTGCTGGCTTGGCCTACCAAGTACTGAGATTACAGGCATGTGCCACCATGCCTGGTTCAGAAAAAGATTACTTTAATAAGATCCAGAGGGAGAAATAAATGAAAACTCATCTATGAATTAGTAAAAAAAAAAAGACTTTTCAATCATACTATAATGCCAGAAAACAATAGACTCTTAAATTCTGAGATTAAATTGTCATCAATTGAGACTTTATGTCAAATCAAACAATCAACCATATAGAAGAATGAGGGCTAGAAAAACCGATCACTCCAAAACCTCTCTCAGGAAGTATCTGGAGGATGTGTGCCATCAAAATGGAGAATTAAAACAAGAGACACATTTTTTGCAACACTATTCACAATAGCCAAGATACAAGATGCAGAGTCAACCAAGGTATCCATTGTCTGATGAATGGATAAAGAAAACATGGTATATATGCCCAGTGGGATACTATTCAGCCACATAAAATGATATAGTCCTGTCATTTGCATGGCATGGATGAACCTTGAAGACATAATGGTAAGTAAAACACACCAGGAACACAAAGGTAAATACTGTGTGGTTTTCCTCATATGTGAAAGCTAAGGAAGTTGATTTCACAGAAATAGAGAGTAGAAGAGTGGTTATTAGATGCCAGCGAGGTTAGGGGAAGGGGGAATCTGGAGAGATCTTAATGGGCACTGCTACCTTTAAATAGGAAAAACAAGTTCTGATGTTTTATTGTGCAGTAGGGTGACTGTGCTTAACATTACATTGAGGACTTCAAAATAGAAGAAAGAATTTTGAATGTTCACACCATAAAGAAATGTAAAGATAGGATGTAAGAGATATGCTAAATACACAGTATATAAAGTATTGAAACATCACACTGTACCCCACAAATATGTAGTACTATCATTTGTCAATAAAAACTGGACAACTGAAAGAGAAGGATACGTAGGAGAAGGAAACATG
>PVJS01053519.1:0-13262 GCA_004027185.1 Glis glis | reverse complement strand
AGATCTGCTTTCCTCGGAACGAGTCGCGCACACGAGTCGCTTCTCCCTTTTTATCTAAGTCCGCACCTATCAGAATTCTGCTGCCTACATTCAGGGCAGGGCTTTCTCTTTAATCTGCTGTTACACACCCAAAATCACATAATCTTGGGTGTGTCATGATCAGGTCAAGTTGACAACTTAGATTAACTATCACAGATGGATACACAGTTATATCTTTCCTTCTGTTTCCTGCTTTATAAGGTCATACCTGCCTCACTCCCTCGATTTTTCTACTTCAGCTATGCTACGTCCCCATCTCTGTCCAGGGTTTCCCCCTTTCTCCCAGTGACCGGGGACTGGAAGCCAGAAGTCGCCTTTGGCCTCTCTTGTTCCCTCTCTCTCAGGCAGCCACTAAGTCCTGCCAGTCCTCGCTCATTCATCTGCTTCTTCCTTTCCATTCTCAACACCAGAGTCTTGTTCAAGCCCTCGTCTCCTCATGCCTAGACCATTAGCAATGTTTTCCTAACTAATTTCTGTGCCTGTAGACTTCTAATTCTGAATTATCAGATATTGCATCATTATTCACAAAGCACCACCAATGCATACAAACTTTGTTTTCTTTCCTAAAAACTTAAGCCCAAAATACAAGGCTTTTGGGTGTATGTGTGAAGGGGGGCTACTGGGGCCCCCCAGGGTCATTCTACCTCTGAGCTATACCCCAAGCCCTATTTTTTATTTTAAAACAGGGTCTCACTAAGTTGCTGAGGGTCTTGCTAAGTTGCTGGCCTCCAATTTGCAATCCTTCTGTCTCAACCTCCCAAGTACTAGGATTATAGGTGTACACCACTGCAACCAGCTACAAGTTTTTTGTTTTTCTTTTTTAAGTTATATATTCTACATCTAAACTATTAAACTATTGTTTTAGGCTTTCCAGATGGCCTCTTCATACCCAAAAAGGGTGTGTGTGTGTGGGGGGGGGTACTGGGAATTGAACCTAGGGTCATTCTACTCCCGAGCTACACTCCCAGCCCTATTTTATTTTTTACTTTAAGACAGGGTCTCACTAAGTTGCTGAGGGCCTCGCTATGTTGATGAGGCTGTCCTTGAACCTGCAATCTTCCTGTCTCAGCCTCACAGATACTGAGATTACAGGTGTGCACCAACACACCTGGCTAACCAAAAAGATTTATTCCCTCACCTTATAAAAGGAGAAATATAAAAATAATAAGGTATGTTTTATGTTCTTCATATTTTAATTAGTTCTATCAACTATGGAAATGACTGAATTAAGTATGATTGCCTGCTTTGGGGGTCCAGACACCAAATAAGGCTTTTCATTCTGAAACAAAAACTAACTTCCTACATCCAGCATTTCAAACTACACTAAACCCTTCTCGTGATTGATGCAGGAAAGACTGTGAATTTTAGAGGTAATTATTAGAAACTAGGACTTTTTCACAAACCCATTGCCTACCTTACTGTTTGTTCCTCTTGACCCTTCACCTACCGCTCATCTGCCCTGTTTATCTGCTGCAGCCAGTCCAACAAGATCCAACACTTGTGGGCCAGCGGGTTGTCACCTATAAAATTCCTCCATTACCTGCTCCCCACTCCCTGGTTAATGCTGCTCTGATCTAAACACAGTAGGGAAATCCTACTGCCCCTGACTGACACAGACAACTCTCCTCATACCCAGGATCTGCCCTGCTCAGCTCTGACTGGTGTTTGACTCTGAAGACACCCTAATATAATATTATTTAGTGTTTGCTGACATTTTAAGAATAATCAAGCCCAGTGTGGTGGGGCACGCCTGTAATCCCAGTACTTGAGAGGCTGAGGCAGGAAGATCACAGGTTTCAGGCCAGCATGAGGTAACTTAGTAAGGCCCTGTCTCAAAATAAAAGATAAATAGGGCTGAGGGTGTAGCTCAGTGGTAGAATGCTCCTGGGTTCAATCCCCAGTACCACAAAGAAAAAAAAAAAAGGAGAATCAATGTGTATTTTGGTCTGTATCATAATAGATTCTAAATATTCTGTTCCCAATAGCTTAATCTCCTCAGCTCCTCAGATAACAAGATTATACCACAATGAAGACAGATCTAAATTAATATTATGATATTGACATATAATAAAAAGCAAAGGGGTTTTCTAACTTCCATGGACACCCCAAGCAAGAAATTTCAAAAGGGCCGGGTGTGGTGGCGCACGCTTGTAATTCCAGTACTTTGGGAGGCAGAGACCGGAGGATCCAGGTTCGCGGCCAGCCTCAGCTCTCTCTCCCTGTCTCTCTCTCTCTCTCTCTCTCTCTCTCCCAGTCTCTCTCTCTCTGTCTACTTAGTGAGGCCCTCCGCAACTTCGTGAGACCCGGTTTCAAAATAAAGTATAAAAAATAGGGCCGGGGGTGTAGCGCAGAGGTAGAACGCCCCTGGGTTCAATCCCCGGTACCGCAAAAAAAAAAAAAAAGAAATTTCAAAAGGAAATTAATGGAGGCTTTCAAACATCTTTTGGAGACTATCAAACATCTAAAGAAAATCTCCATAATTAAGACTAAATTAAGAAAAAAAGAAGACTAAAGCTCATTCTAAAAGAAAATACTTTGACCAAGTATTATACATAATGAACAGGCCTTCCTGGTGTTGCTGCCATTAAAAGATGATTGTCCAGTCTTATTTCATAATAGAATAATTCAAATATAACACTTACCCCACTAAATATATTGACCATTCCAAAACTTTCTTACACCACTGATGTCTTTCCAAGCCACATCTCACCTATGCATACCAAAACATAATTCAAGTGACAGAGTCAGGGTCAAATTGGTTCAGAATTTACTCAAGAGATTCAATAAGTGACCAAATCTTAATTCTATAATAATCATAATTCAGGAAGAAAAACTGGATGATTTTTTTTAAAACCTCGCTTTACAAGTTAAAATATTTCAAGAAATATTTAAAGAAATGTCATGGACATATCATTCTTGAAGCTCTAAGCATATAAAATGAGCTAATGGTATTTTATAATCAAAACTGTCCCACTTTTCCATTATAATAGGATCCATCCAAGGCCCCTATAAATTCTCACTGCATAAAATTATGATATAAAGCCCTGTTATATTCCTCCTCTGACAGCTCCCATTTAGAACATTCTGGTCTTGTCAGATATGATCAGGTAGATATGTGGTCCTAAATCCAATAGATGTGAGCTGTAATTCCAAAAGGCACATGACTGTATCCACCACATGATATGGATTTAGGAGACCAAATATGTGCAGACAGAACCTGGTGAGAGTCAGTCTTAAAATTCCACTGAAAGGCCGGGCGTGGTGGCACACGCTTGTAATCCCAGTACTTGGGAGGCTGAGACCGGAGGATCTGGGTTCGTGGCCAGCCTCAGCTACTTAGTTGAGGCCCTCTGCAACTTCGTGAGACGCGGTTTCAAAATAAAGGATAAAAAATAGGGCCGGGGGTATAGCTCAGAGGTAGAATGCCCCTGGGTTCAATCCCCGGTACCGAAAAAAAAAAATTCCACTGAAAGGCGTCATTTCAGGTGCTCTTAACCACAAATACTGTTCTTCAGTTCCAAGTCATACATCATAGGCACATGCTTTCCAGTAAAGACTTAGGATCCTTAATCTGGATCCTACAATCTGCTCTACTGTACATCTGACCCAAAAGTTCAATAAAAAATGTCCATAGAAGACCACTAAGACCACTTCTAGAAGTCCTCAGCTTCCTTCCCGCTCCTTTGTGGATGGGAAAGGACATCAGGTACAGACAGTTTCACAGCCGGGTGTGGTGGTGCACGCTTATAATCCCAGTACATGGGAGGCTGAGACAGGAGGATCACAAGTTCATGGCCAGCCTCAGCTACTTAGTGAGGCCCTCAGTAACTTAGTGAGACCCTGTTTCAAAATAAAGAATAAAAAATAAGACTGGGTGTGTAGCTTGGCGGTAGAATGTCCCAGGGTTCAATCCCCAGTACTGCAAAAAAAATAAAAATAAAAATAAAAATAAAAATAAAAATAAAAGGTACAGACAGTTTCAATACCTTTTGTATCAGCATCTATGATTGGGTTTTGTAATTGGACTTAAGCTTTATTTCTCTTACTTCTTTCATTTTGTATTAATCCTTTTTGCTTTTTTTAAAAACTGCTTCCTTGCCTATAAAATTCTCTGAAATAAATGTGTCTTTCTCAAAGAATGGAAGGAGCCATCAATCTTTCTAAATATTAAATTTGCTTTACAGCCTCAAAAAATCACTAACATATACATGTTAACATTTACACACCATATGCTTTAATGGGATCACAGGCCCTCACCAATTAGCTACTGCTACTGGCGTTTCTCAAAGCCTCAAAGGAATCCAAAGACATCAGAAAACAAAGGGGCGTGCAACTAATTATGCAAACGATGGTCCAATTATTTTCCCATAGGCTATGTGGGAATCTGCATGATTTTAAAAAGTCTCCCAGGGATTTCTTTCTCCAAAATTAGACCAATTAAGATCAAGCTGTCATTAATGCCTTTTCCCATTAAATGGCACCTCTGTGGATATCCCTAGTTCTTTTCATCTTGAATAAAGGCACAACTTTCTTGTGCTTACCATACCAAAATGTGATTTATTCTTTGGATATGGTAATCTAGTTTTTACAAGTATTCAAACCAATTTTTCTTTCTTCTCCTCCTCCTCCTCCTCCTCCTCCTTCTTCTTCTTTTTCTTCTTCTTCTTCTTCTTCTTCTTCTTTCTTTTCTTTTTTTGTACTGGGGATTGAACCCAGGAGCATTCTCTACCTCTGAACTACATCCCCAGCCCTATTTTACTTTTTATTTTGAAACAGGTGTCACTAAGTTTTTGAGGGTCTTGCTAAATTGCTGATTTGCTCATGTTTCATTGAGAGCTTGACATAGTAACTTACCAAGAGTGGTCTAATATAGTGGCTTTCATTGGTTTACACAAGGATTCCTAAACTATTATGTATGATAAATAATTTATCTTTGCCAATAGCCCTAGTGTTTAAAACCCCTCAAACTTGGGTATAAATTTAGTGACTAAAATAGTCCTAGATCATAAAATTGTCCTAGACTATTTACTAGTCAGCCAAGATGGAGTCTGAAAATATTTAATGCATTTTATCATACCTGAGTAAATACATTAAAAATCATCAATTAATTAATAAAGGGGATAAAAGTCACTTGCTTGATTAAAACTGATCAAACCAATCCTTGAGACTTATTCTCCTGATTATGCGTAGGCTGAATGCAAAATAGGTTCCAAAGTTCTTTTATTGTGTATATTATACTGGTATTGAACTCGGGGGCATTCCACCTCTGAGCTACACCCCCAGCCCTATTTTTTATTTATTTATTTATTTATTTATTTATTTATTTTGCAGTACTGGAAATTGAACCCAGGGGCATTCTACCTCCAAGCTACACCCCCCAGCCCTATTTTTTATTCTTTATTTTGAAACAGGGTCTCCTAAGTTGCGGAGGGCCTCACTAAGTAGCTGAGGCTGGCTGCGAACCCGGATCCTCCGGTCTCAGCCTCCCAAGTACTACGATTACAAGCGTGTGCCACCACGCCCGGCTTATTTTTTATTTTGAAACAGGGTCTCACTAAGCTGCTGAGGGCCTTCCGAGGTTGCTGAGGCTGGTGGTGAACCTGCGATCCTCGTGTCTCAGCCTCCCAAGTACTGGGATTACAGGCATTGATATTTGTAATCATCCTCATTTGTGTTTGCTTTTTTCTGCTTCTTATTGATGACACTGTGAAAAAAGATCGAGGCCCTCATGGTCAACTCTGCTTCTTCAGGATTTTGCTTGGACAGACTTGTGTGCTGGTTACTGTCTCCCTCTTCAACTAGAAATGTAAGTTCTGTGAGAAGAGGGACTTCATCTTCTTCACCACGGTATCTTCAGTCAGCCTACATGTTATATACTGTCTGGCACAATAGGTACTTAAGAATTCCTTCAAGAAATAAGCTTCCGTCTCTTGCACAGACAGAGCACAGTGTGGACGTGTTCTCCTCAGCACTTGGAAGGAACTGTGCAGCTGGCCTCTTGGTGGCCATGTGTGTCTGTGGCAGTGGCCACATAGGACAAGCACTGCTTCACAATCAGACCAGAGACACCTCTCTTGTCTGTCAGGACCAGGAGCTCAGAACCCTGGCCTTGTTACTCAGTGTTTCTTCAGAACCTGAGCCAGGAGATGGCATGTGCCTGTAATCCCAGTACTTGGGAGGCTGAGACAGGAGGATCACAGGTTTGAGACTAGCCTCAGCAACTTAGCAAGACCCTGTTTCAAAATAAAAAATAAAATAGGGCTGGGGTATAGTTCAGCAGTAGAATTACCCTGGATTCAATCCTCAGTAACACACACACACACACACACACACACACACACACTCACTCACACACAAAAACCCAAGACTGGGTCTTGGACACAAGTGTGCCTATCTGAGAACTCCAAGGTCTACTTAAGGAGTAAGACTTTAGAGGAGACTGGCCTTCGTATAGTCAACTGACAGCAAGACTTGGATGTGTGTGTTAATGGGCCAAAGTTACATTTACCAGCTTTGGACACTGGGATTATACTTAGAGTGTCCATTTTGAATATGTATAATCGGCTTCCCTGACTTAGTTGTAATGTTTTGCAGGGCAGGCACTTGGTATGGATGGGGAGTTTTATTTGGCTGATGATGGGATGGGAACAACCCCTAGATGTCTAAACACAAGGAAATGGAGAACAATTGAAATAGTCAAGATATGCCTGTCTACATTCTACTCACGAGGCTCTTAACAATAATTTTTAGTTGAAATATTTTTAAGTTTTAATTGAGACATAGTAATTGTTTTAAACCATGAGATATTTTAAAATGGAGCAGCAAGGAGGTTGACTGAATTAATACAACTAAATATCTGATGTGATCTGGTGGTGGTATCCATTTATCCATCTTTCAGAATAGAAACAAGCCACATTTTTCCAGTTGTTAATCAGAGTCATTGGCCCCAAAAGAACCTGACTGAGAGTAACGGGGCAAACCTCACGTAGCTACTGACTTCTTGTGTGACCATGAATCCGTTAACTTCTTTCCAACTGTATTTTCTCCACTGTTAAACAGGAGACATATTTGTTTGTGTCTCACAGAACTGGTATAAGGGCTAGTAAAAAATTATATAATATAGAAGGGCATTAACAATGTAAACTAGCCGGGTGTGGTGGCACACCCTTGTAATCCCAGTACTTGGGAGGCTGAGACAGGAGGATCTGGGTTCACGGCCAGCTTCAGCTACTTAGTGAGACCCTGTTTCAAAACAGAGAATAAAAAATAGGGCTGGGGGTGTAGCTCGGAGGTAGAATGCCTCTGGGTTCAATCGCCAGTACCACAAAAACAAAAACAAAAACAAAAACAAATGTAAACTATTCTATATTAAAAGTGTTTGAGCTGAGTGTGGTAGTGCATACCTGCAATCCCAGTACTTGGGAGGCTGAGACAGGAGGATTGCAGGTTCGAAGCCAGCCTCAGCAACTTAGTAAGACCCTGTTTCAAAATAAAAAATAAAAAGGCCTGGGGTGTAGCTTGGAGGTAGAATGCCCCTGTGTTCAATCCTCAGTATCTCCCCAGAAGTGTTTGAGGTCAGGGGTGTAGCTCAGTGGTAGCGTGCTTGCCTAAGTAGCATGAGTGATACCCTAGATTCGACCCCTAACATTACAAAGAAAACAAAAAAGTGTTCAAGTATCCCCCTCAGTCAATTGGATGCATCATAAACAGTATTTAGGTTGTGGGACATTTGCTGTCACTGAAAAACCCAGAAGGTCCTCCATGGTTCAAAGTTATACATCTAATAAGGCCTTTGCTTTGCAAAAATTTGTTGCAAGCAGAGCCCCCTGCAGAAAGTATTTGCAAGGGAAGCCATCATTTCAGCTAGAAATATTCAGCAGCAATTTTCACAAGCATTTCCAAAATAGAAGGGAAGTTAGCATGCTGGGACCACTGAAAGTTACATCTGGCTCAAGCCAGTAGCTAGCCTGGATGGTTTACTTCAAGCCCTGCCTCCGAGAGACAGCATTATGGTGCTGATGTCTGCAGACTGCATGGCTCCCTGCTGGCTGTGGCAGGAAAGGGCAAAGCATCCTCCCACAGGAAGCAGTCCTCACAGAAGAGGCTGAACGGCAGCAATCATCAATCAATCAAGTGTCAGAAAAAGTTTGTAATGTGATACATGTGCAAGACATAGGCATTTAAAAATGTTCCAAAAATTTTAAACATTTTGCCTGTTTTTTTTTATTTACCAGTACCATTCCATCAGTAATGCAATATAGTTTGATGCTTGATGAGTGCAAATCTATCTAAGCAAAAGAAATGAAAAGCCACTTAGAAGGCTCTGGCTGTGTCTTTTATTTTATTTTATTTTATTTATTATTATATTTTTTCTTTTTGTAGTCCAGGGGATTGAACACAAAGGCGGTCTACCTCTGAACTAAACCCCCAGCTCAATTTTACTTTTTATTTTAAAACAAGGTCTCAGCCGGGCATGGTGGCACACGCTTGTAATCCCAGTACTTGAGAGGCTGAGACAGGACAGGTTCAAGGACAGCCTCAGCAAGTAGTGAGACTCTCATCAACCTAGCAAGACCCTGTTTCAAAATAAGAATAAAACAGGGCTCGGAGGTAGAATGCCCCTGGGTTCAATCACCAGTGCCACACCAAAAAAAAAAAAAAAAAAAAACAAGATCTCATTAAGTTGCTAAGGGCTTCACTAAGTTGCTGAGTCTGGCCTCAAACCTGAAGTCCTCCTGTTTCAGCCTCCCAAGTACTAGGATCACAGGCATGCGACACCACACCAGGAGTGGCTGTGTCTTTTAACCTCAGGGTAAATGGCAGAAGCAGAGAACCAGAAGGAGAATCAGGTAGACGTTTAGACAGCAGACTCAGAGAAGGTTTTCCATTCACCTTAAGAGATTTTGCAAAATAGATATTCTGTTATCACGTCCAGTGGTCTCATGTTTGACTCTCAGAACAGAAACTTTCTCTGCCTGGCTGCCCTCTTTGCTGCAAGCTCAGCATACATTCCATTTGTTCAGAGAACGTGGGAAACAACCATCTAGCATCATCCCCTTGATTCCCACTGAAATGCATAATGCTGCTGCATATTTATGTGTGAGTATGTGAAACCTAGACAGCACCTTCATGAGAATGAATGAGGAAAGGATACTTCCTCTGGGTGCCTGTCCTGGCAAGCAGACCATATCTTAATATGAGAAAGAGGGTGAGGCTGAGAACGCATCCTCCTGATGACTTGGGCCTGAGCCGGAGCAGTTTGGCAAGGTCCCACTGGCCTTCTTGGCTGGGAACCCCACAACTGTATGGGATAATTCTTCAGTACTCTTGGTAACTGTCACAGCTGGCTTTTCAGCAGAACAGTGTGTGACATCTGCATGACGCTTTAGAGTCTAGAGAGCTCTTTCAACATTCTCATTTAATCCTTTCACAAATCATTTAGGGATACACTATCTCTGTCTCACAGATAAGGAAGGACCTAAGAGGCTAAAGCACGTGGGCTTGAGAAACCAAGCCTTCTGTTTCAGCTAGTCAGTCCTTGCTCCACAGCACTGAAGCTGCCCTTTCTTTATTCCCCAGTTTAAACACAGCAGCTCATTTGGCCATTTTTCATACACCGACTTCTCCCTACTTACAATCGCGTTTTGGAACCCTAGGTCCCATGCCTCTTTAGAGCGTGGAGCTCCAAACTCGAGGAACCATCACAGAGACCGACTGATGATGAATCAGCAGGAACCAAAGAGTCCGCCCTTGATCTTGACTGAGTGAGGTCTTGCTCTCCTGTTGATAGGAGTGTTGTTGCTACTAAAGCTGCCCGTGCTTGTGGCTGCTCATGAGGATGTGACATTACTGTTTAATCCACAATCGGACAGCATTCGTCAGAATGTCAATGCCACACATACTCTCAGGTTTTCCTGTTTGTACCTGTAGCATGTCCTTTTAAATTCTAAATGTCCACTTCAACTTAATCTTTTATTGTACTCATTTCCAATTCCTTTTCTGACAATCCTTTACAACTCCCTCTTCATCCTGTCTGATTTAGCAGCATCTATGGATTTAACCAACAGAAGCGCAATACTTCATTTCAAGTCATGGCAATGTCTGTCTCTTGTGCCTTCCATTCGTGATAGAAGCCCCGGCAAGAGTGTTACATTATGCAAGACTGTGCCTCAGGTGGCACAGTGCATGCCTGTAATCCCAGTACTTGGGAGGCTGAGACAGGAGGATTGCAGGTTCGAGACCAGCCTCAGCAACTTAGCGAGACCCTGTTTCAACATAAAAAATTAAAAGCCCCATGGCAGAATGCCCTGGGTTCAATCTCCAGTACCAAAACAAAACAAAACAAAACAAAAACTGTGCCTCTAAATGCATTACAGTTGGAGTCAGCAAAGATTTTTCTTGTAGGGGTCAGAGAGTAAATACTTTAAAGGTTATCTCCATTGCAACCACTCGGCTCTAACATTACAGTGGAGAAGCAGCCCTAGACAATAGCAAACAGGCATGCCTGGGTTCTAATACAGCTTGATTTAAGGACACTAAAATTTGAGTTTCATATCATCTTCATGGCATGAAATATTATTTCTATCTTAATTTTTCATCTAATAACCATTAAGCATCTAACAACCATTTTGTAGTGTGTGTAGCTTGCAGATTACAAAGCGGCTGGCATTTGGCTAGGTTTGCTAACTAACGCAGATGCGGGGATCAACACCTACATTAACATATTGTATGCTAGAGATGACTGGAACTTCCATCCCTGCCCTCACAGCATCCCAGGCAGTAAAATCACTAGTTCCAGATCCAAAAGCCCAGAGGTGGAAACTAATAAAAACGGCTTGAGTGAAATAGAGTTCATATTCAATCTAGGAACAACCACTCCCTTCAAGTGGGGTTACAGATCGCTGTGGCTACGTAAGTGTACCTCACATATCCACGTAAGGGTTCAGATTTTCATATTTCCCTTCTCCCTTCAAACTTCGGCTTCATGAAATGTTCACAGAAAAAAAAAACCATTTGAAAAGAGTTTTTACTCCATGTTAATAGTAAATAGCTCCGGGCACTGAGCGCGGCCCGTCCTGTGCTGCCCTTGGCTCTGGAGCCGACCTGGCCAGGCTGGCTTCTCCTTCCTGCCTTGGGTGACTTCAATTCAAGCCGCACAGACCAGGTCTGTGGTGCTCAGTGTCTAGGTTGGTCACAGGCTCCTGTGAGTTGAATAAATTATTCAGATCCAGGACAGGGTTCTGGACAAATCCTTTTTCAAGAGCAATCTCAAGCCAATGGGACAAATTTGGGAGAAAGCTGATAGAGAAATAGAGAGATTGCCTGTGGCAGAAAATTGAAAGTAGCCTCCCAGACTTCGGGTCTCATTAGGACTCTGGACGTGAAAACACTACCTACTAGAAGATGAAAAAAATCAATATCCTGCAGACTTAGCTATTTGAGGCTTTAGCTGTGAGGTCTGAACCACAGAACGCTGTCTGCCCTTTCTGGTTTTCCAGGGCTGACTCCCCCGGCCTTCGCTCCTTCGCCTCATCCTGTTCTGGGGTGTCTGCTCCGCACCCTCCTCTGCTTCCGCGTTAGTCTCTGCCTTGCACAATTGCACCTCCTTCGCCCGCTGTCCTTTTGAAGGAGGGTTCTCTTTCTTAGTGCTCTGCTCTTTTGAAAGGGTAAAGCTGGGTTCTTGGAGAGAAGAATACAAATTAAAACTAGAAGAGAGCATATTTCTGTATCAAATTGGTAATGAATATGTATATATTCTTTATACATAAATATATTTAATATTTCATATATAATATCTTATATATTTAAGTATGTAATTTATATACTTGTGTTTAAACATTTTATTTTGTATTTATATATATTTATGTTTATGTTGGGGTATATGGGGGCAAAGAAAAAACAGCACGATAGCAGGGAACAGGCTTTCTTTAGAAATAAAACCTGGAAGGAGGCATCTGACTGGGGAGAGAGCCCATGAGGTCAGAAAGCCGCCTCCTTACAGGCTAGGAGATTTTTATGGGGCAAGGAAGAAGTGGGTACAGGAGTAGTTGTGTAAGCCACTGGTTGGTGTGCTAGTGGCCAGGTCATCCCGGGGCAGGGCATTGGTCAGGGGGGTGTTCTCTTTCTTTGTTCCTTTGTTCTTGGTCCTCCTCCAGCATGACCTTGTGGCCACACCTCACAGTCAGACCTCACACTGCCCACAGTTTATATATGCTATATATTTATATTTTAATTTATGAATATTTAAATGTATAAATCTAATATGTTCAAATTTATATATTTATTTATAAGTATTTTATATATAATATATTTAAATATGTAACATATATGTTTATGTTTAACTATTTTGTATTTATATGTGTTTGTATACATGTTTATGTATTTATTTTATATATTTATATATTTAGGTTTAAATATATTATTTCATTTTATATACAAATTTATAGCTGGGCATGGTGGTGCATGCCTGTAATCCCAGTACTTGGGATGCTGAGACAGGAGGATCACAGGTTTGAGGACAGCCTCAGCAAGTAGTGAGTCACTCAACAACCTAGTGAGACCCTGTTTCAAAACAAAAAATAAAATTGAGCTGGGAGTGGTGTAGCTTGGAGGTAGAATGCCCCTGTGTTTAATCCCAGTACCACACACACACACACACATAAATAACTAAATAATATAAATTTATTATATATAATGTGCATATTTATTTATCTTATTTATTTATTTATTTATTTATTGGTACTGGGGATGGAACCCAGGAGCATTCTACCTCCAAGCTACACTCCCAGCCCGATTTTTATTTCTTATTTTGAAACAGGATCTGACTAGGTTGATCAGAGTCTCACTACTTGCTGAGGCTGTCCTCAAACCTGCGATCCTCCTGTCTCAGCCACCCAAGTACTAGGATTACAGGTGTGCACCACCGTGCCTGGCTTAACATACATATTTATAACTATAAATACTGTTAATTTTTTTAAATGTGTCATGAAACATATTCTCACACAACACAGATGAACATGCAAATCAGAAAACTGGATAGTGTGCCGGGCGTGGTGGCGCACACTTGTAATCCCAGTACTTTGGGAGGCGGAGACCGGAGAATCCGGGTTCGCGGCCAGCCTCAGCTCTCTCTCTCTCTCTCTCTCTTTCTCTCTCTCTCTTTCTCTCTCTCTCTCTCTCTCTACCTAGTAAGGCCCTCTGCAACTTCGTGAGACCTGGTTTCA
>PVJS01053518.1:0-13263 GCA_004027185.1 Glis glis | reverse complement strand
AGAGAGAGAGAGAGAGCTGAGGCTGGCCGTGAACCCGGATCCTCCGGTCTCCGCCTCCCAAAGTACTGGGATTACAAGCATGCGCCACCATGCCCGGCCTACTTATGCTACTTTTAAGGAAGATGAATGTTAATATGAATAATTATTTTAAAAACCATATTATCTGCTAGTTGGGGGTATTGAAAAATCACTGTAGAGGAAAATGGAACTTAGCAGACCTTAAATATTTAAAGGAGCACAACTGTGGCAGGAAGTTGAACCAATTTTAGGAGGCCCCAAACAAAATACAAGACAAACAAAAACACTACTTAGAAAAGTGACACACTTGCTTTCAGAACTGGCTATGCTGGTTCCCACAGAGTAGTCAAGAAAACACATACTGAGGGGAGTCATACAGGTGAGCACACGGAGCCCTGCCTGGAAATGTCAGCACCACTTCTCCTGGCTACAGGAGTCCCCACACCTTTTGTCAGAATGCAAAACTAATAACACCACATTACCAAGATACACGCAAAATCCATTTTCCAATTACTTTCTATGCATGAAAATGTTCCTCCTCTGGACTTTCATAAAATAATATGAAACTTACTAACCCAGAAAAAAGTGTCACAAATTTTGAATCTGATAGAATTTTAGTGACTATGAGCTACCTTCTAGTTTTTCTTTTTTTATGATAAGGATAATATATGCTTGTAAATTTTAAAACATGAGGATTACATAAGAGAAAAATAAAAGTGTTCCATCTCCCTTTCCTAAGAACACATATTTATTGGTGTGGTATGTATCAATAGGCAAATAGCTATATAGATACCCTCATATATACACATAATACACATATATACATATCCTTGTGTGTGTATAGAAAAAACCATATATATAAAATTGAACCATTCTATAAGAGTTATATTTGCTTTATCTACTTGATAATGTATCATAGACATCCTTCTATGTCAGAACAAATAAAACCTTCAAAAGTACTAAAATATAAAAAAGTTTTTATCTTCATGTAAAATTAACACCCCAAGACTACACTTATTCTATTCAGAATTATCAGATAACTTTCTTTTCTAAATCAGAACTTACCCTCTAATCTTCATGACTGAGTTTCTCAGAATAGATTCTTATTGTCCTAGCTATCAAAGAATCTCAATTGCCTAATTATTTCATGCTTCAAGTAAAATTGGACAATAATTTTCTCATTAGCCTATAGTTAATCTAAAATTGAATTTTATGATGGCTTAATATTTTCCTCACTTACCAGATTTGGAAAAGTAGTAGGAGAGCAGGTGTATTAGTCTTCTTTTCTGTTGCTGTAACCAAAAAACCTGACAAGTTTATTTAGGGCTCATGATTTCCAAGGTTTTAGTTTTGGAGGGTTCACGAGTTTCAGTCCATGGTTGGTCAGCTCCAAGGCAGAAACTGCAGTGGCAGTGTGTGTGGTAGAGAAAAGCTGTTCTTAAGTCATGGTGGCTAGAAGCAGACAGAGAATGGGGAGGGGACTAGGGACACATATAGTTCCAAAGACCATGCTCCCAGTTACCCACCTCCCCAGTCATGCTCCACCTTTGAACCTTTCTGCATTGGGGACCACTGTTTCAACTCATGTGCTTTTGGGGGGACATTCTAAACCGAAACCATAATACCAGGGATAACAAGAGCAACACTGATAGTATGACAAGCCATAATGTAGACATGAACAAGCCTGACATGGCAGTAGGCAGGTTGCAGGCAAACATGGAAACCAGAAATGAGAACACAGCTGACACCTTGGGTATGACTGGTCGGGGAATAGGTAAGCCAGAGAGCACTAGTAAAAACACGAGGGTAGAAAGGAGTGTACATGTTTGCTGTAGATTGCATTTTGTTTGTGATTGCTCACCACCCTCTTCTCTCTAACAGGATGGCGCACTCCTGGCAGGTAGCTTGCCATTCCTCCTGTGTGGAGAATATGCCTCCTCACTTCACTGGCATTGGCGTAGGCCATGGCCATGTAACAGGTTTTCGTTAATGGAATGTAAATACATATAATGTATGCTACATCTGAGCAGAGGCTTTATGAAACATCAAGAGCTTCTTTGAGGCCTTTGAACTTTCCCTCTGCCACAAGAATAGGAATACCCCATACGTGTACTTCTCCTTTAATCTGGGTTCAAGAATGAAAAGATGCCTGAAGCAGAACTATAGTTGATCACAGCCTACATGCCACGTGAATGAAAAATAAATGTTGTTTTTGCAAGCCCCTGAGACTTTGTTACTATAGAAAAGTTGAGTAATACAGAAATTGGTACCTAGAAGGGGCATGCAGCTACAACTAAAATATCTGGTTTTATCTTTAGCACCAGAGAATAGCACAAACACTGTTATCAAGAGCTAGAAAAATGGTAACCCAATGTTACGTAGGGATAAAATATTTGGTCACCTGCAATAATTTGAATGACAGATAATATATCTAGTGGGCTTATGACTCCTGAGCATAAATACCTGAAAGTATGGTTTATTGAAGGCATCTTTGAAGACCAGATACCATTATGCACAATAAATATTTATTGAATAAACTAATTAATGAATAACCTTCTACTGTAGCAGACCACATTCTTATTGTGGTAGAGATGGGCACACATTCTTATTTTCCACCTTTATTTTCATTATCAAATAGCATTTACATTGCCATTATTTTCACATAATACTATTTCAAAAATCTTACCCAAAACTATAATTAACCAAAAATAAGCTTCTTAGCAGGATTAATATAGAAACATTTCAATTCCATGTAATGCTTGCAGTTTTTTTATAGGACAGAAATTTAAATGTGAAGAAGTAGGTAGATGGATGATGGTAATTTAATGTGTGTGAACCTCAGATTAAAAGTGTATAGATCTGATCAGGTCCCCACATAAAAAGTGGGAGAACCATCTAGGCGTGGTGGCTCATGCATATTATTCCAGTTACTCAGGAGGCTAAAGTGGAAGGATTGTGAGTTTGAGGCCAGCCTGGGCAAGTTAGTGAGACCTGTCTCCACCCCCACAAAAAGTAGTAAAATCAGATATTTGGGAACCAGGACTTGGATTCGAGTCAGTTTTGAGGGCTAACACTAACTAGGTATTTGCTTTTGGAAATGTTTCTGGGCCTCCCTTTTCTCAGTTTTAAAATGAAAGTATGAGAACCATAGGGGTTTCAATGTTTTCTAGCCTCTGTAACCTTTGTTCAAAAGTAGTTTTACATTTTAGAGGTAGGGAGGAAACACGGAGGAGCATGGAGGGTGTCACTCTTCCTCAGTCAGAATGGCTGTTTTAAATACTGAATCTTTTTAGGAGGAGAACTGCATTTAAACAAATGGTTCTATAAATAAAATATATTAGAAAATAAGGGATCTGCCCCCTCATTTTATAGGTGGGGATATACTACCCCTTTCACAGTCCTCTCAGCTTTTTCTTGTGCCTGTCATCAGCCTTTATGCCCTGGTGGAACCTCCCTGTGGAGGTACCCCACTCTGACCTACCGTACTCTCGGTATTCTGTGCTTAAATAAGGCTGTATTTTGTGGGGAGTAAGGAACTCAAGCTAAAGAATGACATGGAATTGTGATTTTAAACTCACAAGCAGATGATAACCATCACTAAGTGAAAAGTATAGAGATGAAAACTTGGTTCTAAATTCCTACCTATGTTAATATTATAGAAGGTGATGAGGAGGGAGAATAAGCAAAAAACATACTCTCAAAATTACACTGCATTATACACAACATCTTGTATATAATGGACAAGAGTTAGATTCAAAAAACTACTCTTCTTGAAAAAAAGGTTATTTCCCACAAGAACTACTAACTAGAGGCTTACATTTGGAAAGTACTTCACTTGCTAGTGTAAAAAATCTGAAGAATTCAGGATTTAGCAATGTTCCATTGCTTTCTGAAGAGTTCGCTCTGTTCCTTCTATAACATACAAATAACTGCCAAGTTAACTGATCTCACAGTCTGACTTTAATTAAGTAAAACAACACTTTATTCTTCCAGATCCTTACCAAGATACATTAGAATTTCCAATGCTAAAAGTAATAAATGTTTTCGTGTAATCACACAACTGTCTACAATACTTTTAAAACTGTTTTTGTTGATATGACATCAGCATGATATTTCCTGTTCACTAAAGTCTCTTGGTTTCTGTTAATGGTGCTATAAAACAAGAGTACTTACTTTTCAGATTTTATTATCATAGAAATCTGTTCTCTGATTAACATGAATCTTTTTTCTACTGAATATTTAATTCAAATCTAGGAGACAATGGCAGACTTTAATAACCTGACAACTTTAGATGCTAGTAAGTTTAACTATTTTTTCCTCTGCACTATCAAGGCAGACATAATTTAGGTTGAAGAGCATTCAGAGTGTAATTCCCTTAGAGGTTTTTGTCATTTACAAAGTAGATGCGTGGCACAGATATGGACTTGTTTCAGTTCGGGTTTGGCCGGGGAAACGGGACCACTCTGAGTGATATGAACAAGGGATTCACTATAGGGATAAGATCTTCCATAATTTGGGAGAAGCTGGGGAGAAAATGGTCCAGAAGGGGATGGTGAAAGGATCAGAGCAGTCAGTCACTAAGAGCACAAAGGGGAGCTGGTGAAGAAGACTATAGAAGTTTGTTGGTGTTAAAGAAAAACTTATTCTGACACTTGTTAAAGGCAGCAAAGAAGTTTTTATTGAAGAAGGGACTGCGGGACTGCTGCAATTAGAATTTTTTAATAGGGAAGAGAGATCAAGCTTAACTATGAATACGAAAGGGGATTTATAGCCAAAGAACAGAGTAGAAGGTCAGTGAATGAAAAAGTACTAAGAGGAAATATCATGATAAAGGGGATTCTGGGTAAATCAATTGATGGGACCCTTGCTGAAGGCAGGTCAGGGTGATCAGGTAACAAGAGTAGGGAGTTTTGCTAAACTGATTTAGCAGGATTCTTGCTAAAACTGGACTAAGTAGACTAAGGACAGAGGGCAAGATCCATGGTCTAGTGAAGAAGTCTTAGAGGAGTCTGACATAAGTTAGGTCAAAGTAGTATCTTCATCTATTGGATCTGCATCCAGCGATGGACTTAAGGTTGTTATAACTGGATAGACAGGAAAAAAAAGATGCAGCCAAACAGGGGAGCAAGGACAAACCTGATAGAGCAAACTGGTGCCTGTGTCATCTGTTTCTCATCATTTCAAACTTGAAGGATATGGGCAACCTGAAGAAGCTGGGTCCTTCTGCCCTCCACCCCACCCCAACCCCAAAACAGCACATACACCTTACCTAAAACTCAGAGAAACTGAAAAGGTCTGGAAGGAGTTGGAGGAGCTGCTGTCCCATCACACACATACAGGAGAGCAAACAGATCAGTGACAAGTGTAAGTTGTACTTGGATCTCTGAATTGACCTTCCAAATGAAAAGGCTTCTGCCTGACTCTTGTCTCCCAAATCTCAGACAAATGCCTTTTGTGAGCAGCCCTAACTGGAACCGTACAGAGAAAAGAATCCTGAGAAATGCAGTTCTGGCTTAGTTGAATTGGCACAGAATAAAATCACCACAGTATCCAGAAGTTACTTCATATAAATTGATTCTAAAATAAATTTAAGCCTCTCACAGATAGCATATGTCCAATCATAAATCCTATCACAATACAGAATTTTAATTGCTGTATTCATTTGCAAATTTTCCTCCAACTTTCCTATCTAATACAAGAAACAAGCTGGGCGTTGGGGCACATGCTTGTAATGCCAGTACTTGGGAGGCGGAGACCAGAGAATCCGGGTTCGCGGCCAGCCTCAGCTACTTAGTGAGGTCTTCCGCAATTTTGTGAGACCCGGTTTCAAAATAAAGGATAAAAAATAGGGCCGGGGGTGTAGCTCGGAGGTAGAATGCCCCTGGGTTCAATCCCCAGTACCGCAAAAAAATAAAAATAAATAAATAAATAATACAAGAACCACCGCTACCAGCAAAAGGTATTTATTTTACTCTAAGTATAAATTTAAAGCTACATTCAACCATTATCATTGAACTTTTAAAATGGCAATCTACTTAATACTTTCCCATTTATACCCAGCTACGTTTTATCATCTCATCTTTCCTCATCCTAGCTTCTACTTCCCCTAAGTCAATTATTTAAACTCTGAACATGAGGCCCTCTTACTCCTCCTGCAATATGTTTTTTACCAATGCCAAGTCCATATGTCAGGGTTGTATAAATCTGAACTATAATTATGAATGTGAATTGAGTAGAATTTCTTTCCCACAGAGCTCTCTGGCCTCACACAAATTAGGATATGGAGTATATCACCTAATCCTATATCATGCAAACCCAGCTCTGCTCTGGGTACATACCTGGAGTCCCTTCAGATGTCTCTGCCCTCATCAGAAAATTCCTCCAGGGAGAAAGTAACAAGCTCAGATTTGCCTGAAGCCTTTCTTGGTCCCCAGAGACATGTACCTACACAACACTGACACTGGGCTCCAAAAGGAGTGCATTATCCCCACTTGCCAGAAGCAATAAGAATAAACCTGGACACCCAACAGATGGAACTTTGATGGAACTTTCTGGAAATCACTGCTTTTCAACTATGTTCCCTCACTCTGAGAACCTTCTATTGAGATACCTTCACAGGTGCCGGGTGTGGTGCACACACTTGTAATCATAGTACTTGGGAGGCTGAGATAGGAGGATCACAGGTTTGTGGCCAGCCTTTAGTGAGACCTTGTTTCAAAATAAAAAAATAAAATAAAATAGGGCTGAGGGTATAGCTCAGAGGTAGAATGCCCCCTGGATTCAATCCCCAGTACCACACATGCACACACAAAAATAGGTATCTTCACAATAGTGACATCTACTATAAAGTAACATCCCTATGATAATGGTAAAAAAAAAAAATCACCAAGAATTGGCTCTGGCATCACATCTCGCTAGGTCTCACTTTGGAAGGTAAAAGCCCTCACAGGGGTGCTGTTGCAAATGAGATAACAGATTTCCTATCCCCACCATAATGACCCCTAACAAGTGTCTACCCACCTCTTTGGAATGGAAGCAGCATCTCCTTTTTACACTGGGCCCTATCATGGTTGAGAGCACTGCGCAGCTGCTTCAGAGGCTGCCTCACTGCACAGACGCGCTATTGCCTTCCTCCAAGTGCCTGCTGTAGACCTGCCCCACCATGCCTCACTCTACTGTGAGGTGGGGCTCGCTCCACTTTTAAGGTGAAGGTTTGAGTTTTTTTCTCCCTTTCTCAAGGGTCCCTGCTATCCCGCATTGCAGTCCAGCTTTATATTGCATATAATTAAAAATATTATATGTTACATATGTTTATTATCATAGGACATGCTTTTCTCTTTCTCTCCAGATCTTATTTTATTCACCAAGGTCAACAATTTGCTCTTCTTTTATTTTATTTTTTTTTGCAGTACCGGGGATTGAACGCAGGGACGTTCTACCTCCGTGCTATGCCCCCGGCCCTATTTTTTATACTTTATTTTGAAACCGAGTCTCACGAAGTTGCGGAGGGCCTCACTAAGGAGGAGGAGGAGAGAGAGAGAGAGAGAGAGAGAGAGCGAGCTGAGGCTGGCCTCGAACCCGGATCCTCCGGTCTCCGCCTCCCAAAGTACTGGGATTACAAGCGTGCGCCACCACGCCCAGCCTGCTCTTCTTTTATTACAAAAATACTCCTAAAATAAAACTGACTCTTTGACTTCATTTTCTTTATTTTTCCCTTAAGTTACTTTAAATATTGTGTACAATAAAAGGTAAACACATAACCAAACACAGACTGATGAAAATTAAAGCTAATGTCTGCTAAATCTGCATTTAAATAACAGAGAAATATTATAGAAGCTATCTCCATCACCAACAGCATTTGCTAGACTTATAAAATATTTTGTGCATGCAGAGACTACTGAAGCACAATAGATTTCAGGTTCCTTCCCTTTCCTCCTCCATCCTATCACCATCCTTAGGGAGCAGACAAAATAAAGTTCAGGCTCTTAACGGCATCTGATCAGACTATGCACAATCAAAAACATCAATCTTTATTTTAAAATGTTAAACTTACTACAGGCTGACCAAAAAAGATAAAAATGACTTCTTTAAAAACACAATATTCAATATTTAAAATGTATAACTAATATTTTGGAAGTTGCAATAATATTTCATGAAGATGTTGCCTGTTTCAAATACCGAATAAGATCTTCTCTCTCACTCTTCTTTTTAAGACCAGCAAAGATCATTTTAGTTCCAGGGATATATTTCTTTGGGTTTTCCAAATATTCCATCAAAGTCTGTTCTCCCCAGACAATACCTATAAAGTTAAAAATAAGTTTTAGGTTTGTGCAGTTAAATTTGTAGGATTTGCTTTCTGATGACCCACATATTTGAACAAAGGTTGACCTCTGATTCAATGGGAAGACTTTTAACTAAGAATATGTATAGATTCTGATCTGTAAGAATATTCCAAAATTAAGACTCCACTCCTTGGCTTCTCTGTAGGAATCCAATAGTTACATGTTGTTTAGGATAATCCAAGGTATACCAATGAACTACCACCCCACACATGATGAATCATCCTTCTAGAACCAGAGAGTTCCTTCCAGAGATCTTAAAGAAAAGATACTTTAGTCCAATCCTTCATTTCTCAGGTGAGTAAATGATGGCCCACTGAGAGGAAAGCAAATTATTCTAAGATGACAAAGCTACCTGAAGTCAAAAATTTGTGACTACTAACTTTTTTTAACTTTTATCAATAAAACCAAATTGCTTCTGTCCAAATTTCCTATCAAAATCTGATTCAGAAATCCAGCTTCAAGATGATAGAAAAAGCTGAGTTTTTTTCCCTTCCTAAACTAGTCAAAAGAAAATAGACAAAGAGAAATGCTAATATTAATTCCACTTTTGATAAAACTTTTCAGGAAGCACCTATAACACTAAAATTGATATTATAAGACTATCAAGGACATGAAACATGGAGCAGAGTGAGAAGATACCTTCAATAATGATCTTGGGAGAAGAGAAGAGCTCTCCAAAGTATATGACACATGCTGAAGGGCAAAGTCACAACCTTTGGTTTGGCTCCAAAGGAACAAAGTATATCAACTGGCCATGAAAGTCTCTTTACATTCCAGGTTGAAACCATGGAGGCCAGGAGAACCAGGAGTAAAGAGGAAAACACAGACATGCCGCTTTTGAAAAAAGGACCCTAGCATATTATAGGATAAAAGAAACTGCAGAAGTTGCATAATGCTAGGGTTGCCAGGTAAAATAGAGCCAAATAACACACCCCTCAAAACTTATACACATGCACACTCAGACATATATACACACCTCTCATATATAACTGGAAAAAGAAGACCTCATAACTAACTAGACCTCACCATTACTATTTTTACAAATAACTAGTCCAAGAAGGACTGTCCTCATCAAAAGGTGAGCAATAAGGAAATAGCATAAAACAATATTGAAAATACACACAATAACATGTATACACACACAGAGATACAAAGCAGAAAGGAATATAAAAACAATTTACACATCAGAAATTATAAACATTAAGCAAAAGAAAATCATGACCATATTTCCAGGGGTTCAAAAAAGGTCTTTATAAGTTAAGGGCTCAAAACAGAACTACAATGGCTCTAGTAGAAAATGATAAAACAGAAAGATAAAAATGACAGCAAAATGAACAGATACTATGATGGCACAACTAGGCTTGATAAAAACAAAATGGAAAAGATAAAGAGTTTAAAATGATCACTTTATCAGATCAAAGGAAAAATGACAGATACAGATGATATTTAGACAAAGAAGATCCAAGATCTGCACAACTGGTGGCCCAAGTTAGATTTTAAAAAACAAAATAGAATTATTAAAACATATATTTTAAGAAAACATTCAAAAACAAAAGCCCTTAATCCACCAATTGGAAGAACACAACATGTACCAGGAAATACTGAAATAGATCAATCAATAGATCATAGTCTAACAAAGTTATTAAATTTCAATAAGAACTTTACTGAAAGTTAGAGAGGAAAGAATAAAATAAAAATAAAATCAAGCAATGCATAAGGGAAAACCATCAGGCTTATTCCATATTTTTCTAAACAATTCAGCTGGGCGTGGTGGTGCATGCTTTTAATTCCAGTACTGGGGAGGCTGAGACCAGAGGATCTGGGTCATGGCCAGCCTCAGCTACTTAGTGAGGCCTTGTTTCAAAATATAGAATTAAAAATAGGGCTGGGGATGTAGCCTGGAGGTAGAATGCCCCGGGTTCAATCCCCGGTACTGCAAAAAAAAAAAAAAAAAAATTCAATATGAAGTACACAAAATCTCAAGGAATTAAAGTGTCTCCCAATAATTATATGCACAGCCAAATTATCATTCAACTGTAATGGCACTCCTCAAATGTTTTTAAACATATAATAACTGGTTTTAGATAATTCAAATACTACTTCTTGATGTAATGACCAATAGATGACCATCCACCAATCAAAAGATAACAAGACTGTGGTATAAGCTGGGCATACCTTCTGATACCACTTAAATGTAGAACAAATGACATATGTCATAAATATATGTAAATGATATATATTATAGCAGAATAGAAATAAGATAATTAACCAAGAGTTAGAAAAGTGTGAAAAAATGGTAGGTGGTATAAAGCACTGATTTTCCTATCTATTTCCACTATTTCATAGTGGAGGATTAACAGATAATTCTTTTTTAAAAATATATTCATTTATTGGTGTACTGTAGTTATACATTTTGATATCCTCAGGTATTTCTTAAATAAATAAAAATAGAAGCATATGGATTCTATTTGAAGCATAAACACGGCCACCAAAATTATAAAAAATATTATCAAGGAAAATTAGTAGAACAGAATGGGAAAAATTTTGGAAAAGTGAACATACATAATTTCCTGTGACTCATACTGGGAAGTATTTTTTCAAACTCTTTGAATTTTCATATAGTGCAGGTGAATTTCAAAATATTTGAAAAGTTATTAACACATTTATGATTCAGTGTGTTCCACTGAATCTATAAACAAGATTTGAGATGCCAATAGGCAAAAGATAAAAACTAATTCCTAGTAAGTTTAGCTTATGCTAACTCCATGATATAACTTCTTCGAAGGCTCAAGAAAACCTGGGTTTGAGTCCTAGTTCCATCACCTACTAGCACAGAACCCTGGGAAAATCGTGAATTAATTCAATTTTTTCTAAAATCTGCTTCAATTATTATTGCCCCAAAATGTACTTCAGTGCACTATAAAGATATTATTCTCAAAAGGAAAAAACTTATCAACTGATTTTTAAAAACATAATATAATAGCCCAATCTCATTAGCTCTATCAGCAAAATGGATATCCAAACCACATACACGTCAAGAAAATTTTCAAAAGCATATACTATTTCACACCTTTTAGGGTGGCTGTTTAAAAAAAATAACAAGTGTTGGTGAGGATGTGGAGAAATTGGAACCCTTGTACAATGATGGGAATATAAAATGGTACAGTCATTTTGGAAAATGGTATATCTGTTCCTCAATAAATTAAACAGAATTATCATAGGATTCAGTAATTCCACTTCTGGGCCTATATCCAAAGGAAGTGAAAGGAGGGACTCAACAGGTATTTGTATATCCATGTTCATAATAGCCTTATTCACAATAGCTAAAAGGTAGAAACAAACCAAATCTCCACTAATGAATGAATGAACAAATGTGCTATGTATACACAATAGAATATTATTCTGCCTTAACAAAGATGGAAATTCTGACATAGAGTACAACATGGATGAACTTTTGAGGGCATTATGCTAAGTGAAATGTTAGTCACAAAAGGACAAATACTGTAATATTACATTGACATGAGATAACTAGAGTAGTCAAATTCACACAGAAAGTAGAATGGTAAGTGCCAGGGGCTGCTGAATGGGTACAGAGTTTCAGTTTGAGAAAATGAAAAAGTTCTGGAAATAATTGGTGGTGAATATATCAAAACAATGTGAATGTGGTGAATGCCACAGAATTGTACAGTTAAAGATGATTAAAATTACAAATATTATGTTATATATGTTTACCACAATTTTAAAAACCAAACAAGATTATTGCTTCAATCATGAATTTTATAAAACTATCTATACTCTATAAAATAAGACAAGTATTCTTTAAAGTGTGAAAATTTCCATATTCTTCTGAAAAAAGTATAAATATTTGCAACAGAGAGATTATTCATAGAAAATAAAACATGGTTGACAGTATGCCACATTTATATTAACACTGCTATTGACTTCCTGGTTCTTCTTAGTTATTCAAGTCTGTCTTTGGTTAAGCTGTACTAAAGAATTTTTTTAACTCTTATTTTATTTTAAATAATCTTATTTTAAAATCCTACTTCAATTAACATAGTAAGTTATTGCCATTACTCTTATTTCATCAATGGAACAAATAATATATCTCCAAATAAAGAAATAATATTTCTTAATCTGAATTAGAAAAATTTCATTTTTAATTCTTAATGTTAAAACCAAGCCTTTTAGCCAGGCATGGTGGCGCACGCTTGTAATCCCAGTACTTGGGAGGCAAGACAAGAGGATCGCAGGTCCGTGGCCAGCCTCAGCTACTTAGTGAGGCCTCCACAACTTAGTGAGACCCTGTTTCAAGATAAAGAATAAAAAATAGGGCTGGGGGTGTAGCTCGGAGGTAAAATGCCCCTGGGTTCAATCCCCAGTACCGCAAAATAAATAAATAAATAAATAAAACAAGCCTTTTATATACCTTTCAACTTTTAAAACCAATCTATAATAAAAGATGCCTCTGTAGTGTTTTAATATCATTTCAAATCAACACAAATAAGTAATAAATTCCTCAAAATATTGGCAGCTACCGGCACAAATATTTGTTTATAACTAGTCTACAAATTAGCACACCAAAAGTTTACTGTTATAACAGAATAAGATAGTAAAATGACATTATAGAGAATATTATTTTAAAATTATAGAGCCATTTGGTATGATACCCAATAGTGGTATAGCCAGATCATATGATGGATTCATTCCCAGTTTTCTGAGGAATCTCCACACTGATCTCCACAGTGGTTGAACTAGTTTACAATCCCACCAACAGTGTAGAAGAGTCCCAATTTCCCCACATCCTCGCCAACATTTGTTGTTGTTTGACTTCTTAATGCTTGCCATTCTAATTGGGGTCAGATGAAATCTTAGAGTAGTTTTGATTTGCATCTCCCTGATT
>PVJS01053517.1:0-13263 GCA_004027185.1 Glis glis | reverse complement strand
GCTTGGAGGTAAAACGCCCCTGGGTTCAATCCCCGGTACCGCAAAAAAAAAAAAAAAAACTGTAGTACAGCTTAAAATACAAAAAAGGATTTAAAACGTAATGGATTAGCCGGGCGTGGTGGCACACGCTTGTAATCCCAGTACTTTGGGAGGCGGAGACCAGAGGATCTGGGTTCGTGACCAGCCTCAGCTCCCTCGCTCTCTCTCCCTGTCTCTATCTATCATCTATCTATCTATCTATCTATCTATCTATCTATCATCTCCTTAGTGAGACTCTCCACAACTTCGTGAGACCCGGGTTCAAAATAAAGTATAAAATATAGGGCCGGGGGTGTAGCGCGGAGGTAGAACGCCCCTGGGTTCAATCCCTGGTACCGCAAAAAAAAAAGTAATGGATTAATTCTTTTTATTGGATTTATACTTTTATCTTAAAAACAGAGGAAAACATTTACATACTGTTTAATCTTAGTAATGAACAATAATATTTTCAATTTAAAAAACTAAATGATCTCATAAAAACACATCTTTTCTGCATGTTTCTGTAATAAGCAGCCAGGTCTGTCAATCTATATATGCTCACGAGTGATTAAAGCCCATTTTATTAATTTTAGTTTTGAAAAGTTTATTTCACCTAAAGCAAAAGTTGCACAAATAGCTGGGAAAAGTCACAAAGACTTTGGCAGAGGTTTTTAAAATCCTTTTCACAATAAATTCCAGAAATCACAATGCTGTCCACGCATTTCTTTTCTTAGAATAGATTCTAGCAAGTTGGTTTCCAGTGCGCCTGCAGCCAAGAGGTTTCAAACAGAATTAACCTCAAGTGAGCTCAGAGAGACGGAGTGCAGCCACTCAGCTTCTGTCTCCGTCTTCACAATCTCTGTGCCTTTTAACATGTTTAATCCACTGTTTATTTTTTATCTTTTTTTCCATTTTTTTATTAGTGCATTGCAAACATACATCTTGAAGGATTTCAGGGTGGTTGATGTATACATGCACTCATCGGTCAATTAGCCCTCCCCAATTCCCACCCTCCTGCCTCCCCCCTCCATCCTTCCCATTTTTAGCATAGTAGTTGACTTTGATATCTTTGTATAAGTCCATCCTGTGCTCCAGTTTGTTTCCCTCTCCTTCCCTCCTGTCTCCCCCAGTTAGTTCACCTTCTTCACTCATCTGAGGTTTTCTCTTTGTCTGTGGTCCCTCTTGTGGAGGGTCGTGACTCATCCTCCCCTGACCTCAGTACTGGGGTACTAAGGGGCGGGGTTGGGGGCTCCCCCTCCCCATGTCCCCAGTACCGGGGTGAGGGGTTCTCCGGGGGCGGGGCCAAAGACTTACCCACCCCATGTCTCCAGCGCCGAGGGGGAGGGGTTCTCCGGGGGCAGGGCCAAGGGCTCGCCCACCCTGCCTCCCCAGCACCGGGGTATCTCCGGGGCCAGGGCCCAGGGCTCTCTGGCCCCATGTCCCCAGCGCCGGGGGGGGGGGTCTCTAGGGGTAGGGCCAAGGGCTCACCCGCCCCATGTCCCCATTGATGGACGGGAGGGGTTCTCCAGGGGCGGGGCTGAGAGCTCACCTGCCCCACGTCCCCAGTGCTGGGGGAGGGGTTCTCTGGGAGCGGGGCCAAGGGCTCACCCGCCCCACGTCCCCAGTGCCACTGTTTAAACACAGGAATATGGAGGGTCATAGAGTTTGGAGGTGTAAACTGCACCTGATGTAAACTCCAATAATTCTAAACCAGGACAAATTCTCAAAATAAGCATGTGGGGGCTGGGGGTGGAGCTCAGAGGGAGAGCACTTTCCTAGCATGCATGAAGCCCTGGGTTCAAGCCTCCAAAAAGTAATAATAATAATAATAATCTGAGACCATGTTAAATTATATAACTAGACATTTCTGAATTGCTTATATGCAAAATCCAATGTCCATTAAAAATAAATTAAGGGAGGTAAGGGGAGAGGAGGGAGAATCGATAAAGGAAACATTTCCATTGACACTAGGTACACATACAGAATTATCAATGCCAATTTCAATATCATGTATGGGGAACTGGAGAGAGTGAAGCTGGGGGGGAAATAAATTTAAAATACATTAAAATTTGCTTATTTGAAGCAGATGTAGATAGCATGAAACCTCAACAATAAAATATAGCAATTGTTTGGAACCTAAACCAATAAAATATTTAGAGGAAAGGGATTATTTTATCAATGACTTTGTTTAGCATTCCAAGGTGATAATAAAAAGCCACACTTCTTTCAGTTAGTTTGATTTCATTCTACATTTCTTTATAGGCAATGCATCCTCTCGTTGCCTGTTCCTGGGGCTGCAGAGGGGTCTGACTGATTATTCGTAGAGAAAAAGAACAGGAAATAGTGATTTTGACTCTGATGATGAATACAGGAGAACTCAGAAAATTAAAAGAGGACAACAAGGGCTTAAAAATGGCTCATTACACAAATACCAATTACTGCCACTCATGTGAACTGATCGCTGTTTTCCCTAATCACCATGCATCCTATTAACAATAATTTCCAACATCATGTATGTGTCATATTAACCAAGTTTAATTGGACAAGGTGTCCTCTGTCGTCAGAGTTTATAGCTTGTGTAACTATAAGCTAGTCTACCTGCCCGTAGGGTTAAAGAATTTCAGGGAAGCCAGGCATGGTGGCACATGCCTGTAGTTCCAGTACTTGGGAAGCTGAGACAGGAGGATCACAGGTTGGAGGACACCCTCAGTAATTAAGTGAGACTCTCAGCAACCTCACAAGATCCTGTCTCAAAACAAAAAAATAAAAAGGGCTGGGGGGGTGTAGCTCAGAGGTAGAATGCCCTTGGGTTCAATTTCCAGTAACACACATACACACACACACACACACACACACACACACACACACACAGAAAAAAGAATTTCAGGGAAAATTAGTCCCATGAATTTTTCCCCCAGGAAAGTTTAAATTCCAGGAAGCTCTGGGCTTTCCACCATTGGAAAGTTCATCAGCCTTCGCTTTTGTTTACAACTCTTTCTGCATGGCCATCCATCGCAACTGCTGCTGGGCTTCCATCTGCCTGGGCTCACACTAACTTCAAGAGACAAAATGGAAACTTGCAGTGTTTCAACAAGAAGTTGTTTGGTGTGATAATTATCAAGAAAGCAAAAACAAGCTCTGTCCTCCACTTACCTAATTACCCACCAACAAAGGCGATTATAAACTCTCACCTGCTGAGCCAGACTTCACGTATTCCATCCTCCAACTTTGGGCTCACGACTGTCACTGCATGTCACCTGAGTAATAATAACTAAGAAAACAAGGAGTTTTCACAGGTAACAGTGCCAAGGGCTCTGCTGTGCCATTCAATGGTAAGCCTCCTTTTTTTTTTTCTTGGTGTATTGGTCAGATCAACAGAATTCAAAGAATGAGTATATAAAAAAGGGATTTATTAGATTAGCTCACAATACAGTCCTGAATTTCAACTGCACGTGAAGAGTCAGAGGAATCAGCAGCCGGTCGGGCAGTCCAAGAGCTGGAGCCCCAGGATCGAAGCAACAACCAATTCAGTCCAGTCCAAGATGTGAAGACAAGGAAACTCCTCGGAGAAATGACGGCGAAGCTTCAGTCCGAAGGCTGGAGGCCGAGGATCCCAGACGAGAGCAGAAGATCAAGAAGCTCCTCAGGGAAACGGCAAAATTGCAGACTGACGATCTCAAACTAGAGCAGATGCATTCTCTTCAGGAAGAGTACCGGCTCCTTCTACGCGGCTTTCTCCTTCTTTTATCCAAGTCCTGCACCTATCAGAACCCTGCTACCTACATTTAGTGCAGGACTTCCGGTTCAATCCGCTGTTACACAACCAAAGTCACATGATCTGGGGTGAGTCAAGTTGACAAATCAGACCAACTATCACACTTGGTGCTGGGGATTGAACCCATGGACATTGAAACCAGGGGCATTATACCACTGAGCTACACCCCCAGCCCTTTTGATTTTTTGTTTTGAAACAGGGTCTCACTAGGTTGCTGAAGGTCTTGTTAAATTGCTGAGGCTAATCTCAAACCTGTGATCTTCCTCTCTCAGCCATTAAGCCTGCCTGGGAGAGAAGGGGAAGGTAGTGTCAGTGGACAAAACCCAGGCCCATCTAGATGGCTGACATCATGGAAACTGGTCATGTTCTGCAAACCACAGGCCAGACCTCCACTTATGCAGTTGACAGAATGGCTGTTTCAGAACATTAACTCTTTTGAAACAAAGAAATGGTTTAGGAAATTATGGTTCATTATACCAACAGGCAACAATTTTTAATGATAATTGTATTCATTTCCTATTGTTACTAGAGCAAATTACCACAAACCTCTAGCTTAAAATGACACAAATTAATTACCTTTTATTCTAGAGACCAAAATTTATTCTAGAGATCAAAAGTCCAAAATCAGAGCCAGGTGCAGTGGTGCACACCTGCAATCCCGTGCTTGGGAGGCTGAGGAAGGAAGATTGCAGGTTCTAAGTGCAGCTACTTAGACTCTATTTTAAAATAAAAAATAGGAAGGGCTGAGTGTATAGCTTGGTGGTACAAAGAGAGGCTGGTATGGAATGCTGTAATGCTGCCTGTAATTCCAGTATTTGGGAGGCTAAGACAGGAGGACTACAGGTTCGAGGCTAGTGCACAGTAACTTAGTGAGAGCCTGTTTTAAATTAAAAAATAAAAGGGGCTGGGGGTGTAGCTCAGAAGCAGAATATCCCTGTATTCAGTCCCTAGTACAAAAACAAAGTCTAAAATGGGTCAGTAGGGCTGTGTCCCTCCCTGAAGCTCCAGGACATGACCCACTTCCTGGCCTTTTCCAGTTTCCAGATGTTTCCTCCATTCCTTGGTCCTTGGTCCATGCCTCGCTCTGACTGACCTCTGCTTCCATTTGTCATGTCTCCTAAGATTCCTCTGCCTCCTTCTTGCCCTTATAAGCATCTTTGCAATTAAATCAAGGCTACCCAGACAAAACTGGATCATCTCTCCATCTCAAGAAGCCTGCTATAGCGTGGATCTCTAATGTCCCTCAGAGGCTGTGCCCCCAGAGTGGCTCTGTTGGGAGGTGGTGGAGCCTTAAGACGTGGAGGCTAGTAGGAGGTCTTCAGGTCACTGGGGGGCCCCTGGAGGAGACAGTGGACCCCTGGCCTCATTCTCTTTTACCTTCTGGCCATGAAGTTTTGCTTTGCACACTTCTTCTTTTGGTTTGCTGGTTTGTTTGTTTGTTTTTTCAGTGGTACTGGGGATTGAACCCAGGGGTATTCTACCTCTAAGATTTACTCCCAACCCTTTTTATTTAATTTTTTTAAGTCTCACTAGGTTGCTGAGAGTCTTGCTACTTGCTGAGACTGTCCTCGACTCTACAGTCTTCCTGTCTCAACTTCCCAAGTGCTGGGATTACATGTGTGCGCCACCATGCCCGGCTCTGCCACACACTTCTGCCACAATGCGCTACCTCGTCACAGGTTCAAAAGAAACAGGGCCAACTGACCATGCACTGAAATCTCTACAACTGTGAGCCAACATAAACCTTTTCTCTTTGTAAGTTGATTATTTCGGGAATTTGTTATAGTTAGGGGAATCTAACATAATGCCTGATCTAACCACATTTGCATAGTCTCTTTTCCCACTACGGTAATATATTCACAGGTTCCAGGATTAGGATGGTGAGCGTCTTATGGGTGGAAGGGGTGATCATTCTGCTTGCCATACTGATTATGAAATTTATGCCAATGCAAGAAAAGAACATTCCTGATACAATGTTAACTAAAGTAAAATATACAATTGAAACGATGCAGCATATGAAAATGGCCATATGGAATTAAGATTGTATTTGGAAAAATAATTGCATTCTGCAAAAATAATGGTACAAGTTGAGTGTGGTGGTATACACCTGTAATCCTAGTAGTTGGGAGGCTAACACAGGAGAATTACAGGTTCAAAGCCATCCTCAGCAACTTAGTGAGACCCTGTTTCCAAATAAAAAATAAAATAGAGCTGAGGGTGTAGCTCAGAGGTAGAATGCCCCTGGGCTCAACCCCTGGCAACACACACACATACACACACAGACACACACACACACACACACACACACACACACACAGCTGTACTATACTTTGGATACTATAATATATGAAGAATATATTATCTTCTTAAATGCAATTTTTGAGAGAGAAAATTGGCATGTATCAGAACATAAAAAGACAGTAATTAAAACTGAAAAATAATAAAACATGTTTCCTTTATCTCAACAAATAAAGTCCGACTTCCTTCCTAATTTGTAAGAAAATGGATAATCAATGAATGAATGAAAACAAAATTGATATTTGCTTGCCAGAAAAGTAATTATCACTTCAATTTCTCTTTCATGATTATTTAGCCAACAAAACAAAGGTGATCTCGTTATTCATAATATTAAAAGGGAAAGAAAAGGCAATAGATGAAGCCAAAAGCGTAACTCGGCACTGATTCTCTAGAAATGTTGCATATAGTCTGAACTTAAATGCTATCAATTTTTCTAACAACTCTCTCAGAATACAATTCACATACCATAAAATTCATATTTTCAAAGTATACAATTCCTGGTTTGGAGAACATTCAGAGTTCAAGTATTACCACTAATTTTAGAGCATTTTCATCAAATGCAAAAGAAACTCCATGACCATTAGCAATTGCCCTCATTTTCTTCTCCCCACAACCCCTAGAAACTGCTATTCTGTCTCTGTCTCTATGAATTTACCTGTTCTGGACTTTTCACATAGATGGAACCATAAAATCTGAGATCCTGCCAGGCGTGTTGCACACGCTTGTAATCCCAGTACTTGGGAGGCAGAGACAGGAGGATCCGGGTTCGCAGCCAGCCTCAGCTACTTAGTGAGGCCCTCTGCAATTTTGTGAGACCTGGTTTCAAAATAAAGTATAAAAAAAATAGGGCTGTGGGTGTAGCTCAGAGGTAGAATGCTCCTGGGTTCAATCCCCGGTATCACACACACACACACACACAAAAATCTGTGATCCTTTTAACTGGCTTTTCTTACTTAGCATAACATTTTCAAGGTTCATCCATGTTGTAGAATGGAGCTGTATCTCATTCCTTGTTAGGGCTCAGTAATGCCCCGCTGTGTTGGCTACACCGTTCTTTTACTTACCCGTTCATCTATCAATGGACACGGGATGTTGCCACTTTGCGGCTATCACGCAATCCTGCTGTTGTAATGGGGGGCTGCTTCTGACCCTGGCAGCAAACAGATGACCTGCTTCAAAGCTGACATTTTTCTTCCTTTGTCTTCCCACTTTCCTTCACCCCTGTTAACAAATAACATGTTTTTATCCATTTAAGGGGACCTGGCACTTGTGGATGTGAATAAGAACTGATTCAAGGAAGACTTAAACATGAATTCTTTCTTTTGTGTAAAAAATATATATGAGTTCTTCTGAAAAGACACCAGCATTGATGAAGTAGAATAGAAGAAATAAAATATTAGGCAGAAAGGAGACAAATTGGGAGAAAAAAGGAAAATACAGTTTTAAAAAATCTAAACTACTCCTTAGCTTGCCCTGTGGGTCCTGCCCAGGACTTACCCAAAGAGCCAAACAATGGGCCTGTTTCACATCTAAAATTCCGGAGGTGATTATATTCTAGAGAAAGAGCTTCACCTTCCAACAGAACTCCAAAAAGTCACACCTGCTGTTAAAAAGCCACCAGACTTCATGTCTCCAAGCTGGGGGGGGGGGGTCCCTGAGAGTCCATCTCAACACCTATTGTCTAGCTTGGAGCTTCAAAGAGGAGACTGCCATCCCATGGTCCCCCCCCTTCCCGCCATGGGCCTGGCCACCCCCCTTCTCCAGTGGGCATATAAAAAGACTGTGAAGAGGGGTGCACTCTCTCTCCCTCTGCAGCAGCTCTCTGCGCCCCTCTGAGCACCTCTCTGTTGCGGCTCTCAGGCCCTCGAGATGACCTGTACCTTCCCTAAGCCTGTGTCCCCACCTTTCTTAAACCTATACCAAACAACAATAAATGTTGGTGAGGATGTGGGGAAGTAGTAACTCTCCTGCACTGGTGGTGGGAGTGCAAACTAGTTCAACCACTATGGAGATCCATGTGGAGATTCCTCAGAAAACTGGGAATGGATCCACCATATGACCCAGCTATACCACTACTGGGTATCATTCCAAAGGGAATGAAACCAGAAAACTATAGTAATATATGCATATCCATGTTCATAGCAGCACAATTCACAGTGGCCAAATTATGGAACCAACCTAGGTACCATTAACAGACGAATGGATCACAAAATTATGGGAAATACACACAATGGAATTCTACTCAGCAATAAAGAAGAACAAAATAATATCATTTACAAGAAAATGGAAGGATCTGGAGAGCATTATGTTAAGTGAGATCAGCCAATCACAAAAAGAGAAAGGTCATATGTTTTCTCTAATATGCGCAAGCTAGGGAGTAATGAGGATACAAAAGGGTCTCCAGACAACAGTGGAGAAGCCTCCGTGGAGTCAGGGAAGGGGAAGAATGAAGTTCATTAATGGAATTACTACCATCGACCATGTGTACACATGAGAATATACCGACGTCAATCTCAGTACTCTGTATTGGGAGGTGAGGGGAGGCAGGGGGTGCACCAAGTGCTGTGTGCATGTATGTTACTGTCAACATGATTTTTATTGTGATATGAGCCTATAATGTACCAATAAAAGCACATTAAAAATAAATAAAAAATTAAACCTATGCCTTTATCTCTGACTGGTGTGTGCTGGAATTCTTTTCTACACTGGAGCCAAGAACCCACAAGAAGTCATCGCTTCTCCCATGACAGCATGACCCTGAAGAGCTAACTCTTAGAAGGGACTTGATTCCTTTGTTCAGGGAGAATCCAGGGCTTGTTCCTGAATGCTTAAGCTCACTGGTTTCTCCGATTTGCTAGCAAATCAATAAATTTCTTTTTCCTTCTTCCCAAAGGCTTATCTCAATTATTTGATTTGGCAAATTGGGGCAGGTACAGAGATTTGGTAACACTATGAACACGTGACAAGTTTTTATGTGACATAGTTTTCATTTCTCTAAGGCAAATACCTAGGAGTAGAAATGTTTGATCATATAGTAACTTAATTAATTTTGTGTTACTGGGGATTGAACCCAGGGGAATTCTACCTCTGAGCTACACACCCTAGCCTTTTTGTTTTTTGTTTTGAAACAGGGTCTCATTAGGTTGTGGAGAGTCTCACTACATTGCTGAGGCTGTCCTCAAACTTTCGATCATCCTGTCTCAGCCTCCCAAGTACTGGGATTATAAGCATGTGCCACCATACCCAGAGTAACTTTATATTTAGCAATCTGAAGAACTGTCAAAATACTTTCTAAAGTGGCTGCATGACTTTACAATTCCATCAGCAAAGTATAAGTGGTCCATTCTCTAGACATCCTCAACAACACTTGTTATTATCTATCTTTTAAAACTTACAGCCATCCAAAATAAAGCATTGATATTGAAAAAATTATACCCATCCTAGTGGGTGTGAACTGGTATCTCACTATGGGTTTTGATTTGCATTCCTTAATCATAATGATGTTGAACATCTTTTCATGTGGTTATTGGTCATCTGTATATCTTCTTTGGAAAACTGCTCTTTTAGATCAAATCCCATTCATCTTTTAATTGATTTCCTTTTGTTTTTATATATTTTTATATATGTCTTTAGATATTTTGAACACAAGTCCCTAATCAGATTTATGATTTTCAAATATTTTCTTACTCTCGCAGGTGTGTGTTAGTTTTTAAAATTTTTTCTTTTTTGTGGTATGGGGGATTGAATACAGGGACATTCTACCTCCAAGATATAGCTTCAGCCCTTTTTATTTTTTATTTGTTTTGTTTTGAAACAGAGCCTTACTAGGTTGCTAAGTATCTCGGTAAGGTGCTGAGGTTGGTCTTGAACCTGTGATGCTCCTGTCTCAGCCTCCCAAGTACTGGGATTACAGGCGTGCACCACAACGCCCAGCTTGTTGTTAGTGTATTATTAGTGTGTGCTTATTTAAGACTATGACAATATCAGAGAACTTACTCTCATATATTATTTCTCATGCCCTTGTATTTTTCTTTCCATTTCTTTCTTTCCTGCTTAAAGTTCAATGTTGCCATTCTAAATTATTTAACATGTGATTGTCAAAGACAAATATTATCTTGACATTGCATAGTAGAACTCCTCTCTATAATAAACACTTGTTCTTTTTCTTACACTGCAGTTCTCTTTACTTCCTATCAGTGACCAACCAAAAAAACAAGGGGGTGGAGAGTTTTTCATAAATGTTCTTATCTCTTGTCTGTTACTCATAAAATTGAGGAGAATACTCCATATTGTAGCCTTAGGCAGGCCCCAGAGATTTCTTCTGTCAAATCAGGACAATGAAGGATGAAGTGTCTGCCCTACTTGTTAAAGACTGTTAGGTTGGTTTGGGTTTTTTTCTCCTTCCTCTTCTTTCCTGCCGTCAGTACTTGCTGCTGTGCTTTTCAAAGATGAAAATCTTTTCAGGAGCCATAATCCTTAATTGTGCAAAGGATCATCTCCATCTAGGCTGTCTCGGAATTTTAATAACCCAGAGGTTTATAGTAAAGGGAACATCAACCAAATTAATTGCCCTGAAATAAAACAGACATTACTATTCTGTGACTGATGATTATCCCTTATGTGGTATTCCTTCCTTCCTTCCTCCCTCCCTCCCTGCCTCCCTTCTTCCCTCCCTCCCTCCCCCTTCCCTCCCCCTCCTTTTCCTTCCTTCCTCCCTCTCTCCCCTTCCCGTCTCTTCCTTCCTTCCTTTCTTCCTTTCTCCCACCCTCCCTCTTCCCTCCCCTCCCTCTCCTTCCTTCCTTCCTTCCTTCTTTCCTTCCTTCCTTCCTTTCTCCCTCCCTCCTTTCCCTTCCTTCCTTTCTCCCTCCCCCTCCCTCCATCCCCCCTCCTTTTCCTTCCTTCCTTCTTCCCTCTTCCCTTTCCTTCCTTCCTTCCTTCCTTCCTTCCTTCCTTCCTTCCTCCCTCCCTCCCTCCCTCCCTTCTATTCCTTCCTTACTTACTTCCTTTCTCCCTCCCTTCTTTTCCTTCCTTCCTTCCTTCCTTCCTTCCTTCCTCCCTCCCTTCTTCCCTCTTCTCTTCTTTTTTCCTTCCTTACTCTTTCTCTTCTTTCTTTCTTTCTCTCTCTCTCATCTTTCTTCTTTGCCCATTATTCTCCTCTATCTTCAGAAATTTATTGACATGCTACCAAATTGCACCCTTTATTTCTTTGACTAGCTGTTCCTTTGAGAAGATAGCCTAACCTCACCTGAGTTTTTTTGTTCTATTTTGAATGTGTTTTCACTTTCTGGGTCTTTCTTGAAGCCTAAACTGCTAGTATTTAAGGTCCTTTCCCAACACTCTAAGGAGGCATCTGGGTAAAATGGTTTTCAGAACAAAACACATTCTTATTTTAAAATGGGAGTTCTTTGCATTCTGTGGTGATCATGCAACACACAGTCATGTTATTCGGTAAGACTAAGACTTTTCTCTTTGTGAACCACTTAGATGCATTTATTAAGATTTATTTCTTTCTTCTTTCATTTTGGTACTAGGGATTGAACCCAAGGGCATTCTACTCTGAGCTACACCCCCAGCCCTTTTAGTTTTTTATTTTGAAACAGTCTCTCTAAGTTGCTGTAGCTGGTCTCAAACCTGTGATTCTCCTGTGTCAGCCTCCTAATTATGGGGATTACAGGCACGTGCCACCTGCCCAGTTTATTATTATTATTAACATTTTTTTTGTGTGTGTGGAACTTGGGATTGAACCCAGAGGCACTCTGCCTCTGAACCCCACCCCCAGCCCTATTTTATTTTATTTATTATATTTTATTATTTTACTTTATTTTATTTTATTTTATTTTATTTTATTTCATTTTGTGGTACTGGGGATTGAACGCAGGGGAATTCTACCTCTGAACTATAGCCCAGCCCTATTTTATTTTTTATTTTGAAACAGGGTCTCACTAAGTTGCAGAGGGCCTCACTAAGTTGCTGAGACTGGCTGCAAATCTGCAATCCTTCTGTTTCAGCCTCCCAAGTACTGGGATAACAGGCACACACCACCACACCCAGAATTTTAAGGACATTTATTTTTTTAAGCCCTCTGAGAACCTGTACAGTTGATTTGAGTCTTGTTCACATAAAAATTACCTAGCAGCTCAAATGGCTTGTGATTTTTTTTTTTTTTTTTTTTTTTTTGCGGTACCGGGGATTGAACGCAGGGGCGTTCTACCTCCGCGCTACACCCCCGGCCCTATTTTTTATACTTTATTTTGAAACCGGGTCTCACGAAGTTGTGGAGGGCCTCACTAAGGAGAGAAGAGAGAGAGAGAGAGAGACAGGGAGAGAGAGAGCGAGAGAGCTGAGGCTGGCCGCGAACCTGGATCCTCCGGTCTCCGCCTCCCAAAGTACTGGGATTACAAGCGTGCGCCACCACGCCCGGCTGGCTTGTGAATTTAATTAAGTAAATAATCAAAAGATAAACTGGATTGTTGGACATACATAAAGTGGAATACTACATATCTAGTTAACTTTATCAGAACTAATAATAACATGAAATAATGCTCATGAAATAATTCCTAAGTCCCCAGCAAATTATACTTTGTGCAGTCCTGGGCACGTCTGCCTTTCTCTTTGGTATTGTGGCCCCTTTCGCCTCTGGCAGCTTGTTCTCATATACTAGGATTGTGTTTTTCCAAAACATGCTGTCACGTTTTCACATCTCTGTAATTGGTACACACCTTGCAATTGCTCTCACCCAGCCAACTTGTGACATGGCTATTGTCATCTGCAAACAAGCATCACAGCTGCAGGCCGGTGTCAGCAGCTTGGAAAGCTATCCCAGAGTCACCAGAGGGACAGTCGCTTAAGAAATGCTGCATCCAAGCCGGGCGTGGTGGCGCACGCTTGTAATCCCAGTACTTTGGGAGGCGGAGACCGGAGGATCCGGGTTCGTGGCCAGCCTCAGCGCGCATGCGCGCGCGCGCACAATCGCTCGATCTCTCTCTCTTTCTCTGTCTCTCTGTCTCTCTCTCTGTCTCTCTCTTTGTCTCTCTCTCTCTCTCTACCTAGCGAGGCCCTCCGCAACTTCGTGAGACCCGGTTTCAAAAATAAAGCATAAAAAAATAGGGCCGGGGGCGTGTAGCGCGGAGGTAGAACACCCCTGCGTTCAATCCCCGGTACCGCAAAAAAAA
>PVJS01053516.1:0-13264 GCA_004027185.1 Glis glis | reverse complement strand
TCTCTCTCTCTACTTAGTGAGGCCCTCCGCAACTTCGTGAGACCTGGTCTCAAAATAAAGTATAAAAAATAGGGCCGGGGGCGTAGCGCGGAGGTAGAACGCCCCTGCGTTCAATCCCCATACGGCAAAAAAAAAAAAAAAAGAAGAAGGAAAAGGCCAATATTAAAGATCTTAGATTGGCCAATATTAAAGTCCATAGACTTCCAAAGAATTAAGACCAAAGGGGGGAAAATCCTCATCTAGAAACATTGTAGGAAAATTTAAAAATACTAAAGACAGGATTCTAAAGCATTGGATTATTAATGTTGAAGTGCTTCTTTGGGAGAGAGAGCTAAAAATGAATTAATAGGCAACAAAGCCTGTCATAAGGAAATACACATATGTGAAAAGGTTAGATTTACAGACATTTTTTATAGTAAAAAATAGGAAATACTAGGAATATAAAGATTATGCTCATTTCTTGTAGCATCTCCTGGATTGGATTATCAAGAGAGATATTTAGGAAGTTTGTCTAGCAACTTGGAAATGTACCTGTGATGTATTTCTAGGACACCATTAGTTTCTGTCAATATAACAGAAGAGACTTATTCTGGCTCAGTTCTGGAGGTTTCACTCAGTGATTGGTTGGGTTCTTTGCTTTTGGACCTGTGGTGAGAGCACATCATCTAAGGAGTGTGGAGAGCAAACCTGGAATCCAAAGAGAGAAGAGGAAGGGATTGGGGTCCCATTTTCCCATTCAAGAGTGCACCTCCAGCTGAACGTGGTGGTGTACGCCTGTAATCCTGGTACTTGGGAGGCTAAGACAGGAGGATTGCAGGTTCCAGACCAGCCTCAGCAAATTAGTGAGACTCGCAGCACCCTAGTGGAACCCTGTTTCAAAATGAAATATAAAAAGGGCTGGGGGTGAAGCTGAGGTAGAATGCCCCTGGGTTCAATCCTCCAGTACCACACACACACAGCACACCTCCAGTGGCCTAAATAACCTCCCACTAGGCTCCAACTCTTAAAGGTTCTACCACTTCCCAATACTGCCTCCCTGGGGAGCAAACCGCTAAACACTTGGGCTTTTGGGGGGCATTTAAGATCCAAAGTGTAGCAGGCACCAAACCTAGAACATTAAACTATGTGTGTATGTGTTTGCAGTGCTGGGGATTGAACCCTGGGGCATTCTACCTGTAAGCTACACCCCCAGCCCTGTTTTATTTTTATGTTGAAACAGGGTCTCATTAGGCTGATGAGAGTCTCACTACTTGCTGAGTCTGTCCTCAAACCTGCGATCTTACTGTCTCACCCTCCCAAGTACTAGGATTACAGGTGTGCGCCACCACGCTTGGATCAATTATGTGTGTATTAATGCATAAAATAATGTACACATGACAAAGGACTCTCAACTTCTTATCATATGGTTCTTGTTTTCATGGAGCTCAAATTCTTTTTTTTTTTTTTTTGGAGGTGCTAGGGATTGAACCCAGGGAAATTGAACCTCCAAGCTACATCCCCAGCCCTATTTTATTTTTATTTTGAAACAGAGTCTCGTTAGGTTGATGAAAGTCTCAGTATTTGCTGTGGCTAGCTGCAAACCTGCGATCCTCCTGTCTCAGCCTCCCAAGTACTGGGATTACAAGTGTGTGCCACCACGCCTGGCTTGGAGCTCAAATTCTAATTGGAAGATTTAGAAATATAAATGGATAATTACAGAATAAACTATCAAAGTTGTTATAGTGATTATATATTAATTTAAAGTTGCATGCTTAGCATGGTGCCACATACTTGTAATCCCAGTACTTTGGAGGCTGAGACAGGGGGATCACAGGTTCAAGGCTAGCCTCTGCAACTTAGTGAGACCCTATTTCAAATTAAAAAATAAAATAGGGCTAGAGTTGTAGCTCAGAGGTAGAACGTCCCTGGGTTCAATCCTCCAGTACCACAAAAATAAGTACCAGAGTTTTTTTTTCCTTGTCTCCAGAAAGGTGGTCATTGCTTTTATGTTTTTATTTAAAATATGGAAAAATAGCCATATAATTTTAATAGCTATGATATCTAATAAGATTCTGTTCTTCATTTTAATTGGCACTTCCCCTTCCTAAAACTTTTGTTTCTTTAAACTAAAGCAACAGAAAAAAGAAATCACTGTGTAATATTTTTTCTTGAGGCTTCCCATTTGTTTGGTTTTTTTTTGTTTTGTTTTGTTTTTTTAGCGGTACTGGGGATTGAACCCAGTGGCATTTTACCTTGAAGCTCCACCCCCAGCCCTATTTTTTATTCTTTATTTTGAAATAGGGTCTCACTAAGTTGCGGAGGGCCTCACTAAGTACCTGAGGCTGGCCATGAACCCTGATCCTCCTGTCTCAGCCTCCCAAGTACTGGGATTACAAGCGTGTGCCACCACACCCCACTTTGACGCTTCCCATTTGGATTTATGGTTGTTATTAATTTCAGTGTGTCTCATCTCTTATTAGTTGCAGTGTCCACTTCATTAACCTGACTACCCATATTTTTATAATTTATCTGAGTTAAGTGTTTTTAGAGAAAAAAATCACACCATGTAGTACAAAATTCATAACATTATACATTCATGATAGTATTAGATGACATTTAAATTACCTTGCAATGTTAGTATACTTCTCTAGCAAACTTTTACTTTTTGCCATGACTGTTTAATGAAATTTTTAACTCCCTCCATCCTTCTTCCCTGATCCTCATCCCTAACATAAGTCTTTCCCTCTAACTCCCAGAACAAAACTTCATCTTCTAACAGTCCAGTTTTACAAACCTACTTGCTATTATCCATCTTGATCTGCTTCCATCCAGTCCTGTTACAGCCAAAGGCTGGTCCTGTGTGTGCTGACTCCTTCCTTCCTGCCTTCTCATAGAGTACCTTGTCGTTTCACATTCCTCACCCTCCTCTCTTACTCTTCCTCTCTTACTTTTTCCCTATCCCAGTGTAATCATACTCGAGCATCTCTCCTCTTGAAGACAATAGAACCAGAAAACAATACCCCCAAGAAATCCTAACCCTAAACTGTTTTTTTATTTCTGTATTCCTATTTGTGCGCTTACCCCTCAAATTTCTACCACTGCTCACTCATTTAAAACCCTTTCTTTTTCTTTTATATATATGTGCATGACTTGATTCTTCTTAGTACTTCTTGTGCTTCCTGATAGAATTCATGTCTCTCATCAGTTCTGGACACAATCTTAGCCATTATATTTATAAATTGCTTTTTCTCTTTCTTTTCCAGTTTCTCTTTTTGTTAGGCATGTTTGGACTTCATTTCTGCCCTTCGTGTTCCTTAACCTGTCATTCATTCATCATTTATTGTGGTACTGGGGATTGAACCCATGGGTGTTCTATCTCTGAGCTACACACCCAGCCCTATTTCATTTATTTTGAAACAGGTTCTCACTAAGTTGCAGAGGACCTCACAAGCTGCTGAGGATGGCTGAGAACCTGTGATCCTCCTCCTTCAACCTCCCAAGTACTGGGATTACAAGCGTGCGCCACCACACCCGGCTCTTAACCTGTCTTTTATAGTTTCCATTTCTATGTTTTTAGATCTAGCTAATTTCTTTAAATAAGTTATTATTTTTAATCATCTCTTCAGCCTATCCCCCACTTCCCCCCAACCAAGGATCGAAACAGGGGCTCTCTAGGTTGTTGAGGCTGTCCTCAAACCTGCAGTCCTCCTGCCTCTGACTCCCAAGTACTGGGATTACAAGCGTGTGCCACCACGCCCAGCTTCATGTATTTGTTTTAATGTTTGCCTTCCTCATTAAATTGTAAATTCCTGGGGAGCTTACCTTGCCTGTTTCCTAGTAGCTACTCAATATTTACTTGCTAGATGAATGGAGGGATAGAGGAATGGATAAACAGATGAGTGAGTATGAATCAGTAAATATCCTCTGTATCATTCTTCTTTGTTTCTGTTCTTTGTCCTGAGCAGATGCATTTCAGAGCAGTTTCCAAGATCAGTGCATTGTGGGATTCACTTCTGTTTAACTCAATGAATGTCACCTTGATTTGAGTTGAAATAGTATACAGTTTATAAAAGATGAAAACAGAATAAAGTTAAATAGAAAGTAGATACAGATAGAACAATTTAAGTGAAGAAAGATCTAGAGGTCTTAGTAAACTGTTCATGCTGTACCAATCATACATGAGATGTTGAGGGAAATCAACAATCCTCATTTTAAAATAAAATATTAGAAGTTGGGCGTGATGGCATACACTTGTAATCCCAGTACTTGGGAGGCTAAATCAGGAGAATGATGGGTTCGAGGCCAGCCTCAGCAACTTTTTTTTTTTTTTTTGCAGTTCCGGGTATTGAAACCAGGGGCGTTCTACCTCCGAGCTACATCCCCGGCCCTATTTTTTATACTTTATTTTTGAAACCGGGTCTCACGAAGTTGCGGAGGGCCTCACTAACTAGCTGAGGCTGGCCGCGAACCTGGATCCTCCGGTCTCCACCTCCCAAGTACTAGGATTACAAGCGTGCGCCACCACGCCCGGCTCAGCCTCAGCAACTTAGTGAGGCCCTCCACAACTTAGTGAGACCCTGTTTCAAAATAAAAGAATAAAATACGGATGGGGTGTAGCTTGGAGGCAGAATGCTCCTGGGTTCCATCCCTAGTACCACAAAAAATTAATTAATTAATCAAAATAAAAAATAGAATTTTAAGCTCCTCTGCCTTGCAAGGAAATTTTTCATTTATTGTATTTTATAGAAGAAACCTGAATACCACATACAGTTGCAAAGTATGATCACTGACTGTATGTTTAGCTGTCTACCATATAAGTATGTGATAACACTTCATCAAAACAGAATTTAATGTCAAGATTGAAGATCCTCAGTCACCAGTTTTGTTTCTCAGTATTATACACTTGTTAAATATTACTGTAAGTGCTGATGGTAATTGCAGTTCTCAGAGTGTATCAGGGACATTAGAGGACTTAACAATTATATGTGTAGCTGAAAATACTAAAATATCTATAGCTACCATTTATTGACATTTACTCTGAGGAAGGCATTGTTAGAGTGTTTAAGTAGATATTCTCAAAGTCAGTTAGCCATTATTTTTATTTATTAGGGAAGAGTTATGGAGGATCAGGAAAGTTAAATAATTTTGATTAAGGTCTTACAGCTGGAGCCAGGCGTGGTGGCGCACACTTGTAATCCCAGTACTTGAGAGGCTGAGACAGAAGGATTGCAGGTTCGTGGCCAGCCTCAGCTAGTGAGGCCCTCCGCAACTTAGTGAGACCCTGTTTCCAAATAAAGAATAAAAAATAGGGCGGGGGTGTAGCTCAGAGGAAGAACGCCCTGGGTTCAGAAGATCACATAATTGGGAAGTCAGGACTTGAACCCAGTTTTCTCTCAGTCAGAAGCTTGTTCCACTTTTGTTCTACTTTGATTTCAGCATGCCATTTCCAGCTAATTTGTTTTATTAGTTTTAAAAGCTGGAGAATCTGTGTATAGTAGGCTTTCATCACCATCAAAATAACTAGACAATCATTTTTTATCTTTTAAGATACTTCGAAAAAGCAGTTCAAGAATTTCTGTAACTGCATCTGAATCTGCCTCTGGACTTACATTGTCTTTTTTTTTCCTAAGTACTTCTTAAGGTACCTAGCATTTCAACCTTATAGCTCAGTATCTTTTTTTTTTTTTTTTTTTTTTGCGGTACTGGAGATTGAACCCAGGTGCATTCTACCTCCGAACAGCACCCCAGCCCTATTTTTTATTCTTTATTTTGGAACACAGTCTCACTATAAGTTGGGGAGGGCCTCACTAAGTAGTTGAGGCTGGCCGCAAACCTGCGATCCTCCTGTCTCAGCTTCCCAAGTATTGGATTACAAGCCTGCGCCACCATACCTGCCTTAGGTCAGTATCTTATTTTTTCATTTGTTTATTTTGTTTTGTTTTGTGGTACTGGGGATTGAACCCAGGGGCATTCTACCTCTGAGCTACACCCCCAGCCCTTTTTATGGTTTTTTTTTTTTTTTGAAACAGGGTCTCTAGGTTGCTGAGATACTAAGTTGCTGAGGTTGGTCTTGAACCTGAGATCTTCCTGTCTGAGGTTTAGAATAATGTCATCTAAAAGTGAGTTCTCAGGTATTTGCAGAATGAAAACTCGTATTTTTCCTGGAAAGATTGTAGATATAAAAAGGATCTAGGAGCCTCATTTATAGTTGTAAGACCCTTTAGAATGTCCCAATTCTTTTATTCCCCTTGTTTGAAGAAAGGTAATTTTATCAATATTAATCAGTAGCATTTATGTTCTTTAGAACAAAGTAAATTGAACTGTCGATATAACTTGCTAATAATCATTATTGCTTTCTAGGGCTGTAGTTTCTTTTTTTTTTTTTTTTTTGCAGTACTGGGGATTGAACCCAGGGGCATTCTACCTCCGAGCTACACGCCCAGCCCCCCCCCTTTTTTTTTTTGCAGTATTGGGGATTGAACCCAGGGGCGTTCCACCTCCGAGTTACACCCCCGGCTCTATTTTTTTATACTTTATTTTGAAACTGGGTCTCACGTACTTGCAGAGGGCCTCACTAGGTAGATAGAGAGAGAGAGAGCTGAGGCTGGCCACGAACCCAGATCCTCCAGTCTCCGCCTCCCAAAGTACTGGGATTAAAAGCGTGTGCCATCACGCCCAGCCCCTATTTTTTATTCTTTACTTTGAAACAGGGTCTCACTAAATTGCAGAGGGTCTCAGTAAGTAGCTGAGGCTGGCCATGAACCTGCGATCCTCCTGTCTCAGCCTCCCAAGTACTAGGATTACAAGCGCTTGCCACCATGCCCGACTAGGGCTGTAGTTTCTAAAAGATTTTATTTATTTTTTCATTTATGTATTTATTTATTTATGTATGTATTTATTTATTTTTTGGCGGTACTAGGGGTTGAACCCATGGGCATTCTACCTCCGAGCTACACCCCCAGCCCTATTATTTTATTCTTGATTTTGAAACAGGGTCTCACTAAGTTGCAGAGGGCCTCACTAAGTAGCTGAGGCTGGCCGTGAACCTGGATCCTCCTGACTTAGCCTCCCAAGTACTGGGATTGCAAGCATGCACCACCACGCCCTGTTAAAATTTTTTATTTTTGAACACAGCTCATCAGGATCATTCTTTCTTGTTTTTGAAGAGGTCACACCAGGCTGGCCCCATTTTGTTAGCTGTGGCTGATTCCGTTTTGTAAGCTTACAATTTTGTAAGCTCCCACTCACTGGAAGTTCTGAAATTTCTGATTCCGCTTCCCAGAGGCAGGGTGAACAGTCCCATGGCCAGAGTAGAACAAAGAAAACGCCTGGTCACTAAGAATGGTCATCAGCATATCCTGTATAGTCAGCTCAGCAACCCAAGCAAATCAGTGTTCCCCCCGCACTGCATACCTTAAGATAACCAATCAATTCGTAGGGCGCTCATTTTGCACGGGCTTGTGCTAAGTAGTCTATATAAACTCAGGCATGTCTTTGTTCGGGGCACAGACTCCATTTTGGCTATAGGGGTCTGTGTGCCTGGCCGGCTGTATCAATTTTCTTTTTGTTATTAAAAGATCTTCAATAAAAAAATTTTTTTGTAATTCTTCACTCGGGCAAGCGGTCTCCAGTTATTCCCAATCCGAGGACCTAACATTTCTCTTCCTGTTAAAGTGTCAGCTTCTCTTCATCCTCCCTGTCTCTGTTCTTCCCTCCAAGTCCTGGTTTCTAGTAAGGTTTCTCAGCCTCCATACTCTTGATACTTGGGCCAGATCATTCTTTGTTTGGGGACTGTCCTTTGCTGCATCCTTGGCCTCTACCCAGTAAATACTAGTAGCACTCCCCAGTTTGATAACTTTGAATGTTTCCAGACATTATCAAATGCCCCAGTGGGCCAGACGCAGCTCTGGTTGAGAACTACTGGTTTGTAGGTGTTCCCCTCTCTTCTTTCATCCTCAAAGAGCCTCTCTTCTCTATGATCTTTTCATTTTCAGCATAAATGGGCAATTTCGCCCATTGAAAAACCAAAACCCAAACAAAACACTTGTTTTTCCCAGTAGCTACTTGCTTCCTCTTAGGGTCATTTACTCTCCTCTTTTGTCTCCTATTTCCTGAAGTGAAAGGTATCAGTACCAAGGGGTCCAAAATGCATATTCAAAATATGCATTTTGAAAGGCTTACTAAGTGATTGTTACACAACTACTAATTGCTTCATTCTATTCCAGAAACCTCTCGCTGCTTCTAGGAACCTCTGCGACCCTTAAATATATTTTTGTTAGCAAAATTCTGGTGTGGCTTCTGTTTTTTGTCAAAGGTGTTTTGCCAAATGAAAAATGATGTGTAGGTTCTTTTAGACAAATATTTTATGAAAAATCAGTGTTTATTTACATACTAGTACATTTTTTAACACCAACAATAAAATTTATAATTGGGGGAGGGATCAGGAAGAAATATGAGTATTCTAACTGATTGATTAATCTTGTGTGTCTATGACAAATTTGACTGCTAAGTTATTAAATATTTTAATGAAAATTCTTTTTTTGCAGGTATTTATAACAGCAATGATGTAGCAGTATCGTTTCCAAATGTAGTATCTGGCTCAGGATCTAGTACTCCTGTCTCCAGCTCTCATTTACCTCAGCAACCTTCTGGGCATTTGCAACAAGTGGGAGCTCTGTCTCCCTCGGCCACATCATCAGTAACCCCTGCTGTTGTTACAACTCAGGTACATGCTACAGTGCTGTGAAGGGCCGTTCAGACGGGTTCAGTGGCAAGTTTGGTTGGAGGAGGGTTAAATAGGAATTTATGAAATATCTCAATTTGTATTAAGATGTTAGTGAAAATAATGGACATTTTTACATGATCTCTATAAGAGAGGACACATAAGCATATGTGTACAACCTGATTCTTATCAGTTTCTGATTTTGTCCTGATAATGTAAAATAGTAATTTCAAGGGAGCTTTTATTCTTTTCTTTAAAAACATAGGACTCGTTGAGTGTGCTGGTGCACACTTGTAATCCCAGTACTTGTCTAAAAAAATGAAAATGGCTGGGATGATGTAGCTAAGTGGTAGAAAAAGAAAAAAAAAACAACAATAATGAATGATCCCTTGAAGCACTGCATGGTTTTCCTCCTGGGAGATAACATATGTCATAAATACTGTAAATAATAGTGAATGTGTAGGTTTCCACATTTTTTATCCCGTTTGCCTCACCTTAGATCCTATAGTTTCATACATGACCTAGCCTGTAGAAATGTTTTAAAAGCAAGAGTCAAATAGGAAAATTCAGTCTTAAGTTTTATAAACAGGACAGTATACACACAGACATACACTTCTCCAAAGGTAATAATTCAAGATTGTTAAATGTATTTCCCCTTTTCCCTCAAACTTGCAATCTTCCTCAGCTTCCTGAGTAGCTGGGATTACAGGCATGCACGACTGTGCCTGGCTATAAATTTTTACTTTTATTTATCCAAAGCTCTAATAGTAAGTCTTCTAACATTTCAAGACCGTTGCAATAATGACTGTAGTTGCAGTCGTAAGTGTCTAATTACGAACAACTAGTTAAGTAGGTGTTGATAAGTGGCTGCGAACTTGTATGTGTATGCACTTTCCATTGTATAGGGCTTTATAATATAGGTACAGTTTTTCAGTGTTTCTTTAAGCACACTGAAGTACAGCAGGAGGTTATTTTGAATGCATGTTAGTGAGCGAATGATGCAGTGCAGTCACCATTAGAGTTAAGCCAAATGGAGCCGGGTGTGATGGCGCACGCTTGTAATCCCTGTACTTGGGAGGCTGAGACAGGAGGATCCGGGTTCGCGGCCAGCCTCAGCTACTTAGTGAGGCCCTCCGCAACTTCGTGAGACCCAGTTTCAAAATAAAGTATAAAAAATAGGGCCGGGGGTGTAGCTCGGAGGTAGAACACCCCTGGGTTCAATCCCGGGTACCACAAAAAAAAAAAGTGTGGTAGCCATAATAATAGAGTTTGGGATTAGAGAGAGTAAAAAGATCAATGACAGAATGGTTCTCATAAGTAGTTTTATCTCTTTTAATTAAGTGTAACCATATGCTTGTGATAGCTCTGTAGGACCATGTCTCACATGAACATTTTCAATGTGCATTTTCGTTTCTATCTTTATATAGTCTGTTTTAATTATTCTGGTTAATTCCCAGCTGAATTAAGCAAAACTCATTTCTTCTCCTTCATTTTGTTTGTGGGTTTGTAGGCTGGCATCAGGGAGAGGTGGATCTGGTAAGTGGTGGTGAAGAGAAAATTGCGAGGTAGAGGGAAAATTCCATTTAACATGTGACTCATCTGAATAATAAAGGAGTCATAGGTGCAAGTAATCCAGGATTCCATCCAATTAAAATCTTTACTTTTTATCCCCTTTCCATGTTTCAGTGAGAGGGGTCCTGTATACATATGATTGTCCAGTTAAATTCACATGCTGCGTGCTGAGACAACTGCATCTGTGCTTATGTCTCGCAGCAAATGTTTTCTGCTCAGAGCTGGAGCTTGTTTCGTCTGGCTTATCTGGTGCTGCTGTAGCAACCATCAGTCTCCAGGCAACTGAGGCACGTTGACCTCTCAGTTGAACTGAGTGCACAACTACTTCAATTTAGCTGCCAGAGACAGTAGGAATGGTGTTGAATGTGAAAAATGAAATTTTCTGGGCAGTGGGCAAGGGAAAAGATACAAAAAATATCAGTGGAATTAATAGGACTCTTAAAATTGGTAATTGAATTTTTTTTTCCTCAAATGTTCTGTTTAACCCTTATATAGGCCTTGTCTTCAAACCATACAATTCATTCTATTTCGATAATCACATTTTAGCATTTTATGTAGGTATGCATTATAAATTTAAAATGAAGAGAGCAATGTGATAAGATAAATAGGTAAATGGAAATTACAAATGATTAAGAAAACCATCACGCTAGCAAGCACATAGTTTAAAAAATATGAGTGGGAGCTGGACATGGTGGTGCACGCTTGTTATCCCTGTACTTGGGAAGCTGAGACCAGAGGGGAGCTGGGCATGGTGGTGCACGCTTGTAATCCCAGTACTTGGGAGGCTGAGACCAGAGGATCATGGGTTTGCAGCCAGCCCCAGCTACTTAGTGAGGCTCTCCGCAACTTAGTGAGACCCTGTTTCAAGATAAAGAATAAAAAATAGGGCTGGGGCTGTAGCTCGGAGGTAAAATGCCCATGGGCTCAATCCCCATTACCAAAAAAAGGGGGGGAATAGAATAGAAATTTTAAATTTTGATTAGTGTTTTGCCAACCATTACCCCCAAAACTTTTTTTTTTTCAGTACTGGGGATTGAACCCAGGAGCATTCTACCTTCAAGCTAAACCCCCAGCCCTATTTTTTATTCTTTACTTTGAAACAGTGTCTCACTAAGTAGCTGAGGCTGGCCACGAACTTGCCATCCTCCTGTCTCAGCCTCCCAAGTACTGGGATTACAAGCATGCGCCATCACACCTGGCTCCCCCCAAAACTTAAAATAGCAATTTTAGGGACTGGATTGTTGCTAGCAGGTTAAAAATCCAGGGGTCATTCTTCTTCTTTCTGACCTTTGTTTTAAGTAATATAGACAAACATCTTGATTGACTTATTGGCCATTGTAAAAATTTACTTGAAAGTGGAGGGGAAAGTAAAGTTGGGAAGGACTAATGGAAATTAAAAACTGAGAATAACTTGGTTTGAGGTTTTTTTTTTTTTTTTTTGTGGTACCGGGGATTGAACCCAGGGGCATTCTACCTCTGAGCTACACCCCTGGCCCTATTTTTTATCCTTTATTTTGAAACCGGGTCTTGCGAAGTTGCAGAGGGCTTCACTACGTAGCTGAGGCTGGTCACAAACCCGTATCCTCCGGTCTCCGCCTCCCAAGTACTGGGATGACAAGCGTGCGCCACCATACCCGGCTTGGTTTGAATTTTTAATGGGGAAAAAAATGAGGTACTTGTAAAATCTTGGGGAGGGAAGGAAGTCTGATGATTAGAAGCCCATATTTGGGGAAAAAATCTTAAAAACCCTGATAACCCAGTTTTATATTCTCAAGATTTAAATTTTTTTGTGTCATTTGATATATTGTACTTGCTTTTAGAATAATTTCACATTTAATTAATTTCTAGAAAACCCACATTACTATGTACTAGAATATATTCATAATCTAGTTACAGTTCCCCTACATTATTAGAAGATGGAATTCCTGTCCCATTATTGTTAATGATGTGTTTCTTCTCATTGGATTGTGAGTAGAGGAATACATTAGTTTCTACAGGAGTGCCATTAATTTTTCATTTCTCCATTCAAATCTCATTCTTTCCCAGTTCTACATTCATTCTGTTTTATCTCTGGGAGAATGCAAGTGTTTTTGTTTGAAGGATGATTTCTTTAATAGAAGAATTTAAGACTCAATGCAATGAAAAATAATTGCATTCAATTATATCCTGCATTTTGAGTTTTTCTTTTGAATATGGTCTTCATGTAGATAATCATGGTTTCTTATTCTACCCCAAGTTACTGTTATAAGAATGATACAGGTTTAGCTAGGCATGGTGATTCACACCTGCAATCCCAGTGACTTGGGAGGCTGAATCAGGAGGATCACAAGTGCAATGCCAACTTGGACAACCTAGAAAGAGCCTGTCTCAAAAAATAAGCTGGGTACAGTTGGGGCACGCCTGTGATCTGAATACTTTGGAGGGTGAGATAGGAGGATTGTAGGTTTGAGACCAGCCTCAGCACCTTAACAAGGCCCTCAGCAACTTAGTGAGCTCCTGTTTCAAAATAAATAATAAGGCCGGGCGTGGTGGCCCATGCTTGTAATCCCAGTACTTGGGAGGCGGAGACTGGAGGATCCGGGTTTGTGGCCAGCCTCAGCTACTTAGTGAGGCCCTCCACAACTTCATGTGACCCGGTTTCAAAATAAAGTATAAAAAATAGGGCTGGGGGTGTAGCTCGGAGGTAGAACCCCTCTGGGTTCAATCCCCGGTACTGCCAAAAAAATAAATAAATAAATAAATAATAAAGTAGGGCTCCGGATGTAATTCAGAGTTCAATTCCCAGTACCACATACATACAAAAATGAAAATTAATTAGTTAATTAATTAATTTAAAAGGCATGGGGATTTAGCTCAGTGGTAGAGTGCCCTGAATTCAGTACCCAGTATGGGGTGGTGGTAGTGGGGAGGATATTGACAATCTAGGTTTAAAAATCATTTAACATTAATAAATCTCAGTTTTTTGTGTTTTTTTTTTTTTTTTTTTTTTTT
>PVJS01053515.1:0-13265 GCA_004027185.1 Glis glis | reverse complement strand
GAGGTAGAACGCCCCTGCGTTCAATCCCCGGTACCGCAAAAAAAAAAAAAAAAATAGAGTGAGCCAGGAGTGGTGGTGCACACTTATAATCCCAGTACTTGGGAGGCTGAAACAGGAGAATCACAGGTTCATGGCCAGCTTCAGCAACTTAGTGAGGCCCTCTGCAACTTAGTGAGACTCTGTTTCAAAATAAAGAATAAAATAGGGCTGGGGGTGTAGTTCAGGGGTAGACTGCCCCTGGGTTCGGTCCCCAGTACTATACACACAAAAAACTAGAATGATAAAAAGACTAAGAAACTCCCTAAACTCAGGAAGATTAAGAGAATATAGAATAATATAATTTTATCTTTTATGCCTTGAATAAAACTACCCATATAGACAAGGGATCAGTTTATTTATTTTCACTATTTTTATTTTAACATACTGATTTTGAATAAATAAATATTTTGAATAATGCTTAATATTAAATATGTAAATATCCTAATGTATTTGGATATTTGAATTTAATACTATTAATTGGATGGCTTCTGTTAATTCAGAATCAAAATTACACATATCAATGCCAATCACAATGCCGTGCATGGGGAGGGCGAGGGAGTGGGGCGGGAGCTGGGGGAGGGCTCACCGAGGGCTGTATATATGCTTCCATCACTCTGAACTTCATGATATATGATTGTAATGCACCAATAGAAAATAGAATTAAAAATTACATTCAATGCAAGCATCTTATCCTTGACATAGAATTTCAGGTGAGCTAGTTTTTCAGTTGACTGATGAGTTCATTGGAATCTAGCAATTGTAGACACTTAGTTTAAAACTATGAGTTTTAAGTATATTTTTGACATGGAATTTGATCTATCTTTATGGGATTGTGCAACACTAGGAAGTGTTGGGGTTGGGGAGGAACAGATGTTCCCTGTAGGCAGGAATATCCCAAAGGGGAAGGGGCTGACTGACACATGCTTAAATTACTCTAACTTACAACATGTGACTTCTTTCCAGGAAGGAATAAGAGTGTAGGGCAGAAAGGCTAGGGTTTTCAGGAAAAGGTCTTCATGAAAACTGGAGCGCTAGGTCAGCAGGATTTCCTACCAGCAGTAAGCACCTGGGGTCACTTCTGGGCCCTTGGATGTCCCTGTCCCACCCCTTGTGCATTTTTGTTTTATCCTCAGTAGGTTTAGAAAATTCATTTTGTCTTTTCACTTTTAAGCTAACACTCACCAGCCTCCCTGTCACCAAGGTGGGCTGGTGGAGAGTGTGTATTTCCCTGGGATCTCCCTCCCCACTCGCTGGCCCTCCAGCCCATCACACCAACTTCATCATTCACCATGTGGGAAGATGGTCTGGAGAGAACAAAGTGGCATACATGGGCAAATAAAGACAAGTCTTTGCAGGTTCGAGGCCTGTAAAGTGGTAACTTAGCGAAACCCCATTTCAAAATAAAGAATAAGGTAGGACTGGGGGTGTAGTTCAAAGGTAGAACACTCCTGAGTTCAATCCTCAGCACCACCAGAAAAAAAGGACAAGTTTTTATATATCTTCTAAATTTCTTGAGTTTAAATGAAGAAGTCAAACAACAATAAATGCTGGCGAGGACGTGGGGAAATAGGAACTCTTTTACACTGTTGGTGGGATTGCAAATTAGTACAGCTACTGTGGAGATCAGTGTGGAGATTCCTCAGAAAACTGAGAATGGATCCACCATATGATCCAGTTATACCACTCCTAGGTATCTTTCCAAAGGGACTGAAGTCAGAATATTATAGTAATATATGCATATCCACGTTTATAGCAGCACAATTCACAATAGCCAAATTATGGAGCCAACCTAGGTGTCCATCAACAGATGAATGGATTACAAAATTATGGGATACACACAGAGTGGAATTCTACTTAGCATTAAAGAAGAACAAAATTATGTCATTTGCAGGAAAATGAATGAACCTCAAGAACATTATGTTAAGTGAGATTAGCCAGTCATAGAAAGTGAAGGGTCATAAGTTTTCTCTCATATGTGGAAGCTAGGGAGTAATCGGGATACCAGATGGACTTCAGATAGAGAAGGAGAAAATCCAGTGGAGTGAGGGAGGTGGTCTAGGGGAAGGGGGGGATGGAGAGGGAGAATCTATGAAGAAATCACTTCCATTGACAGTATGTACATATGTGATAATACCAATGCCAGTCTCAACACTCTGTATGGAGGAGGGAGGGAGTGGGGAGAAAGCCAGGGGAAAGCCCACCAAGTGCTGTGTGCATGTATGCCACTATCACTATGAGCTACATTATGATGTGAGACAATAATGCACAAATAAAAGTATAAAAATAAATAAATAAATGTGGTGTTTATTATTTCTCTACCCTCCTCTGTCAAAATCATATTTTTCTCAAGTCCTATGCCAAGCAGGCTGGAACAAGTAGGAGCTGAGGCAGAGCATTAAAATATAAATGATAGCCCCTTCATGCTTCTGCTTATTTCTCAAGCATAATTTAAGTCTCAGGGGACACGCAGTATAGGTTGTTCTCATTTCAATGTGTTCTCTGCCTGGAATTCTTACTGTATTGCCTACAGATGAAAATAGGGTTTTTTTTTGTTTTGTTTTTGTCTGCTGTGGTCATTTACAACAGTTTATGCTGATACTGGGTTGGAATTACTCACTCATTATTATTTTATTCATGTTTTATTACATAACAATATGGTACAGATCTGGAACCAGTCACTGAGAATGCCAGAATGAGAACCTGTGTTTTCCCGTTGAGTGGCTGCTCCCATAATATTAACATGGTGTTTTCATGCAGTATAAAATTAAACTTTTCATGTGTCCTGAAAAATGAATTCTTTTCTCTCTCATCTGTTTGTGATTGCTGTTTCAATCTACCTTTCAGTGCTGCCTGTATTCCTTGTCCCTGTTCAGATTTCATCCAAGTTCAGGTCATTCAAGTTCTCTAGCAGCCTCATGATGAGCCAGTATATACTTCAGTATCCTCTAGCATTGGTGAATTTTAAAAAACTTAATGTGTGGCTCCATCATGGGAGGTCAGCATATTTTTAATATTCTATGTGTTGGTAATTTTTTCCTAACGAATGAGTGGCTCAAAAGTAATGACTTGAGCTGAGTAGCAGAAGACTCTTGGTAACCTCCTGGAAGACGGGGTGCCTCCATTCTCTGCAGACACCCCAAGTTGTCTGGAGCTTAGTGCCATTACAGCACTATGTTATACTGTCACACTCCCAGAGGACCTCTTCATCCCAGGACCTGTATTTCCATTTGTTTATTCAATGGATATAGATTATGAAATGAGTCTTTGCGAGGCATGATGGGGACTGTACAATAGATGAAAGAATTACTACTGTCACAGAGCCCAGGATATGGCAAATACTAATGCGATTTTGAATCAGTGTATTGTGGTGTAGGTATGATAAAAATATTTGATTCCAAGTAAGGTTTATTTTGGTTGGATATTATAGTAGTTGCCTTCAGATTCATTGGTTCACTATAAGAATGGTTTATAAAAAGGAAATATAACAAAAATATAATTTTTCAATTAAACTGATCCAAATTCTCATTAATTTATATAACAGTTCCTAAAGAACTTAGTTTATCATTATTTGAATCTAAATTTCATTTCTAATGTAGGAAAATACATTCTTCTAGTATAAATAAGTTCTTATGGACATATCATTTACACATATTATAGGTCCATATTTTAAACTTTTATTTTATGCCACTGTAGAATGAGAGAACTGATAAGATTCTTAGAAGTTCTGAATTTTTCTTATGAGGAAACTAAGATGCATCAATTGGCACAGTTTGTGTTCCTAGGCTCAAAGCCGATCCTACTAATTTATATATTCATTATAGTTAAATTCACAAATTGGCTCCAATAATGTAAACATTGGTGTGGCTAAGCATGGGTGAAACAGAAGTTTATTTTTCATTACTTAAGAAGTAAATTAATAGCAAATTAGTCATGTAAATAATAGAAATGAAATAGTATTTAAGCATCAAACCTTTGAATAAAGGACTCTCTTAAAATAATAACTAAAAAAGATAAGATATTTCAAGGAATTAGAAAAGTGTCTTGTAGAGGAAAAAACTTGCAGTCCCCAACCCTTTTAAACTTTTTCTCATTCTTGGAAAGTCTCATTTTCAGTTTCATTGTTGCTACTTAGCAATGGCCCTGAAACAATGAAATAAACTCAGTGCTCATGTTTATTGAATATTACTAGAGTGTAGAAAGAAGTGTCCACACCAGCCTGCTGGAACACATTGACAATTCCCTTAAAAAACACAGTGGTTTTTACTGATTCTTTGATTTTCATAATAAACTCGCTTCTGTGTTTGAACTTACTCATTAGATTTATCTACCACAAGAGAGACTCCAAAGCAATCCTGGTGCTCAGAATTGGCATTAGCTCACCATGAACTTGGTGTTCCATTCATTAGTGTCTTAGTCCATTTTGTGTTGCTATAGAAAAATACCTGAGGCTGGATACGTCACACAAAAATAGAATTTTATTTAGGTCATAGTTTTGAAGGCCACAAGTCCAAGATTGGGCAGCCCTGTTTGGCTTCTGGTGAGGGCCTTCTGGTTCCATCACAACATGGTGGATGGCATTATGGTAGGAGTGTGTCCAAAACAGAGAGATCACATGGTAGAAGAAAAAGCAAGAAAGATTGAGGAGGAGCTAAGCTGCCTTTTAAAATAACAACCCATTCTCATGGGAACTAGTCCAGTCCCAAAAGACCTGCATTAATCCCTTCACGGGAGGATGGTCCATGATCGCCACCAGGCTCCACCTTTTAAAGGCTCCACCACCTCAACGCTGCCACACCGAAGACCAAGTGCCCAGCACATGAGCCTTAGGGGACACACTCAGATCATATCCAAACCACAGCAGTATCTTTACATTTCCAGTGGCACAAACTCCATTCAGAAAGCTTAGGTAAGAGCACTAGAAGGCTCCATAGGATTAAAGGGAGATAAAGTCAGAATCAGAACCTCAGCACTTCATCCCTGTTGTACTTTCTCTTTCACTATATTTCCTCTTTACTAGTGACTGGCAGGCATTTTTCTGTAAAGAGGTTGAAGGCTTTCAGTATCCTCACATTGGCATAGTCACAGTCTTCTAAGCCCAGTGCAAAGCACCTTTTATTTCTGTCCATGCAGCAGTCCCTGGGAAGGACTATGCTTGGCTCTCATTGGGTTCCCCACCCCCCTCTTCACATTGCTACAGAGATGGGGCAATATGATTGACAGCTCCAACAGATCCACAGAGCACAGAGAAGGTATAGAAATAGAAAAGGAAAGGATGTTGCGTAGATGCAAACCACATATATCCACTGTATCTTGCCAGATTGGACTTGTTCACTTCACACCTTTGCGGTAAGGGAAATAGATTATTTTTAAATTGTCAAATAGAAAATTGTGAAAAAAATTCAAAGAATATCTTATCTACACGCTAGTTCAAAATGTTTTTGTTCAAAATGATTCTAATCACATTGGGAAATCGTATCTTATTTTATTTTCTTTCAGGCTCTTGAGCAATATTTAGAACAATGTAACAGACAAATCGATGATATTGTTGCTTTGGTCCGTGGCAAATTATCCAAGCAGAATCGTGTGACTCTGGGAGCCCTTGTGGTACTGGATGTCCATGCTAGAGATGTCCTCTCGATACTTGTAAAAAAGAAAATTAGTGATGACGCTGACTTTGAATGGTTAAGTCAGCTTAGGTACTACTGGCAGGTAAATGATATCACTGAATGTCATTAGATAGCCATTTCAGCTGATAGCTTTTTAATTTGTGCTTGCTTGCTCACATGGGAAATAGTTTCAGTAATATAGGATTTTTTGCTGATGACTGACTATACTCATATAAGTGTTTCTCTAGACTGAAGATTAAGGCATCCATAACTATGTCTACTATATCATCAGTATCTATGTTTATATCCATATCTATATCCAAATGTATTTTTATATATAAATATATACATATAAAGACAAAAATTATCCAAAATTACTCATTTTTAAATACATTGTTATGCTTACAGTTTCCAAAAGATTGGGACTGGTCAATTAAAATTATGTTTTTAGATTTCTAGTGCATCTAAAGAATATACAAATCAAACTCTTTCAGTCTGATTTAGTCATTAAAGTCTTCTTTCATTGACCAACTGAAGAAGCCAGAAACATGATCTGTAAGGAAGGATTTTATCAGGGTGTCCAGGCGGATGTTGCTGGCAGTCATGAGTGTGAAGGCAGGTGGGGTGAAACAGGACGGTGGACAAGATTGGCCTGCTGAGTATGGGCAGAGAGAGCTGATGGTTGGAGAAGTGGACTTGGAAGTTCTCAGCATCTAGTTCTTTGTGGAAGTCTTGGGAGGTATGTGCAGGAAGAGAGGAGAGGCAAGAACCAACATCCTGAGAAGCCAATTGAGGATCAGTGCATACATTGGTTAGGAGCTTAGATGTTAGAGTCATTTCAGATATCAGTTCCTCCCTTATCAGATGTGTAACCTTGGGCAAGTTTATCAGTATCCTCATCTATAAAATGGTGAAAATGATAGTGCCCACTCTGTATTATAAAAACGATTGGAAATATGGAAGAGATAAGGGACAAATTATAAATTATATATCATGAGAAAAATTAAAGCTCCTGATTTTAGTTATTCATGGAAACTAGCTATTGAATTTTTCTGAATCAAATGATGCCTGAAAAGTAAATTTTTTTCTTCTTTGGTGTTGGTACTGGGGATTGAAATCAGGGGCATTCTACCTCTGAGCTATACCCCTAGCCCTTTTTTTTTTTAACCCGGGTCTCACTGAGTTGCAGAGGGCCTCACCAAGTTGCTGAGGCTGGCCGTCAACCTGCAACCCTCTTGTCTTAGCCTCTCAAGTCCAGGGGTAACAGGCATGCGCCACCATGCCTGGAGCTGAAAAGTGAATTTTAAAGAAGTCTTCATCATGGTTATTAATTATTAAATAACTTGAGATAACAGTATTTTAAATTTTGTTGCCTAGACTAACTTAATTTTATCTGATTTATCCTAGGAAAATCATTTAGAAACAAAGATGATCAATGCTGGTTTGCGATATGGGTATGAATATCTGGGCAACTCCCCTAGGCTAGTTATTACTCCACTCACAGATCGATGTTACAGGTATGCCCTTTAATATAAGGATCTACCTGAAATAATTTTCCCTCACCCTTCGAACACTGATTTATTTTAAAATACCAAATTATCTTCCATACTGTGAATTTATCTGGTGTTATTTTTCTAGCTCTTTAACTGTCTCCTCAAATTTGTCTTCATTTTCTCTTTCTCTGCTGGTTTCTTCCTCTCAGCTCTGGGGCTCTCAGTATTCTCAATTGTGGCTATTGTTCTTGAAACTCTCCATACCCCCTTTCTTCTTGAAACTCCCTTCTCTTTGGATCACTGGATCCAAAGTGTTCCTTCCACTGAAATACTGAATTTTCTAGAGTTCCGTGTTCCTCTGTCATGCTTGTGTGTTTGTGTCATGCTTCATGGTTTTCTGAGTGTTCTTATCATCCACTCTCACACTTCAATGGCCTAGATCTTGAAGACTCCAAATCTGTACCTCTCTCCTATAAGCTTTTTCTTGCACATTGGATTTCTCCACTAGGTGTCTCATAGGAACTTACATTCACTTTTTGCAAAAGCAAATTTATCTCCTAAAGTAGCTCAGTCTCCTCTATTTACATCTCAGAAAATGGCAGTGACTAGTCATCAACTCAGTCATCTCTATAAATCTCTAAAAATACCTTGGCTGTTTCTCCATTCTTCACATCAGGTTACCCACTTAAGTTTTACTGATTTTTGTTGAATTAAATTAATTTTAACCTTTTACTGTCTATTCTCTTTCTTTTAAAATACAGACTTTGCTGGAGCAGCTTTAGATTTAGAGAAATATCTTTGTCTATGACCCACTTTTAATTAATTTTGTGTCTGGATTCATTTGTATGCATGTGGGTAAACACTTGTCCCAGCACCATTTGTTGAAAAGAGTATTCTTTCTCCATTGAATTGTCTTTGCTCCTTGGTCAAAGATCTGATTTTATTTTAGAAATGTTTCTTAAATATGTGTTAGGGGATTGGAGTGTCCGTTTTTTCTTCTCTCTAGAGCACCAAAGAACTGAAGTCAATGGGAAATAAAATCTTAGATTATAAATGGCTGATCAAGTATCTGATCCTCAATTTAAAGCTCTGGATTGAAGAATGTACCAAGCCTGAGTATGACTAATTAAATTATTTCCTTCCCCTTAAAGCTAAGCATAAGAGCAGAGATGGATCCAAGAGAAAGAATAGTGGGTTCAACTCACCCAGTTTCAGATGAAGAATGAAAGTCATGCAGTGGTCTCACCCACTATTAAACAGAGAGAGGAACCAATGGTAGGTTAGAAAGTGAAGAGAGAAACTGGAAGTTCAGGTAGAAATTCCCTTCATTTGGCTGACATAATATCCAAGATGCGAGGAAGGGTAAGAGATTCCATCCAACACAATTTTCTTCTCTTTGGCTCTACTATCTTCCCAATATATTGTGTTCAAATATAACATATGAAAACCAGTAAGCTCTGCATTGAGGTCCAGATTCCAGGGTCACCAAACTCTTCCTTATACATAACGTTCTATGTCTTTACTCAGTACTTTAGCACACACTGTCTCACTTCCCAGGAGAATTCTTCTCCCTCCTTTTGTTTCCCAGTAAATATTACTTCTACTTAATTCCTTCAGGGCATCACCTTTTACACGTGATGTTATACTAGTAGTTGATATATTATATTGCATATATATTATACTATATGAGTATATATATATGTAGTTAATATATATATATATATATATATATATATATATATAAAACATAATATTCTCTAGTTCCCTTATATTAGTAGTTGATCTCCTCAATGATTCTTATAACACCTGGTATCTTCCTCTGTCTTAGCAATCATCACAATGGATTGAAAATATGTTTGATAGATTTTTATATTCCTTATTCTAATCTTTTCATGGACAAAGATTGTGTCCTATTATTTTTCCTCTATTCCCAGCACCAACACATTTCCTGGCATAAAGGAGGCATTTAATGAAATATATTGAACTCCCATAAACTGAAGAACAGTTTTAAATTATATTGTTTCCTAGAGAATGACTCTAATTTTAAATGTGCTTAGTGAATAGTAAGACTGCTCACATGTCTTATTTAAAATGATGATGTCTTTAATATAGAACATAGTGCTTAATGTCTAGGTCTTTTTCATAGGCTTGGTGGCAGTATCACTTATGGAACATAAAATGAATTGGAACAAGTAGTTCAGGATTAAGGCCAAGAACAATGCAGTACACTGGAATTTGTTTTGATATTGTGCCAGTTGCATGGCACAGGGCCAGACTCAATCACTTGGAGAATCTACACTAGGTCTGACACCAGTGCTATTATGGCTGAATAGTATCCTACCTGAAGCCTTTATTGATGTTTCAATATAAGAATCCCTTTAATTTAACATATATGCATGTGCCTACCATATAATTATGAGAGGAAAACAATTCTTAGTTTTTCTTTATTGATTCAAGAAGCATTAGTGATTAGCTACTGTATACCATTTACTCTGGTAGTACTCAATAGAGAAAAGATAGATTTGAGCCAGATGGGAAAGGCTAATTAGAAAAGAAATTATCATACTGTGTCCTCAATGAAATATCAGAAGTAAACATGGGTGCTATAGGTACGTGTAACCGGATAGGAAAGGAAATTCATGAAGGAGTTCCCTGAAAAGGAATCTGTTAATGTAGGATCTGGATGGAGATCTTATATTAGATTTTATATTGAAGGATAAAGGGATTTAGCCAAATGAAAATGCAAAAGGGCTCTGTAACTTTTGACTAGTGAGTTTAATCCATCTATATTTAATGTGATTAATAAACTATTTAGACTTATTTAGATCATGTTTTGTGCTCTATATTCCCCAAGTTTTAATTTTTGTTTTCATTCACTTCCCCCCTCATGCCCTATCTTCATAAATATATATTTATTTATATACATATAAATAAATATAATATACCAATATAAATATAAATACATATTACATTATATTACAAATATGTACTACAATACATCTTTATATTAGTGTGTTGTAATTCTACATCTTAGTGACATTCAAAGTCTTGCAAATAAATATGCGCACATGTTTTTGTGTGTTTCACTTCAGATCCTACCCTGCTACCCACCCCTCCCCGTGCACTATTGTGAGATTGGGAGTGAGGCATTCACATATAGCCATAGCATAATTTGAATTGTTTCTTTCCTTCTCTACCCCCCACCTTCCTCCTCCTATCCCCTTCCACTATTCTATTGGTCACTCTCCTTGATTATCTTAAGTTCCTTTTGTTTCCCATTTTCTCTCTAGCCTCCACATATGAGATAAAACATACTTGACTTTCTGAGACTGACTAATCTCACTTAACATGATATTCTCTATTTCTATCCATTTTCCAGCAAATGACATAATTTTGTTCTTCTTTATGGTTGAGTAAAACTCCATTGTGTGAATATACTACATTTTCGTTACCTATTCATCTGTTGGCGAACACCTGGGTTGGTTCCATAATTTGGCTGCTGTGAATTGTTCTGTTATAAACATGGATATGCATGTACCACTATAGCATTCTAATTTAAGTCTTTGGGAAAGACTCCAAGGAGCAGTATAGCTGGACCATATGGTGGTTCTATTCCTAGTCTTTTGAGGAGCCTCCATACTGATCTCATAGTGGTTGTACTAATTTACAATCCCAACAACATCATAGAGTTCCTATTTCCCCACATTTATTATTGTTTGTATTGTCTTATTGTTTGCATTTATTATTGTTTGTATTCCCAATGATTACCTTTCTTACTGGAGTTAGATAGACTCTCAGTGTAGTTTTCATTTGCATTTCTCTTGTTGATAGTGATGTTGAACATTTTTTAATATATTTTTTGGACATTTGTATTTCTTCTCTTAAGAAGTATCTTGCTTTTTACTTTAAATTTCACTTAACAGTCCACCTACATACCAAAGAGAGCAGGGTGCCATGTATGTAGTAACACAGTAACACTCATACACCTTTGTCCATCTGCTTTTGGCACTGCAATTCTAACTTAACTTTCCTCTCTCTCTCTCTCTCTCTCTCTCTCTTTCAGTTTTAACATGAGCTCATTTTGATAGGGGTTGTTCCTCTATGTAGTCTTTCATGTTCTCAGTTGCAGAACAGTTTCAGCTTTATCTCTGAGGAGGGCTATAAGATTTTCTCTGGTCACAAAAACTCCAATGTTGATTTCTTAGTCTGGGTTCATGTGCCAAAGGTAATGGAGATTTGAACCCCTCCCCCCTTAGTGAATGATGTCGGCTTTTCATCAGGCCCTGCATGAAATGTAAGCTTCCTTGTCTATTCGTAGCTGATTTTTCTTCATCCCTCTCTGGTAGGTTGCTTGAGTAAATTTATTTCCCATTGAGAGACAAGGCAGCATTCCAAGGCTTCGAGATGTTATATAGGTGGATCTATTCCAGTTCGCCATCTTGCTCAGTTCTGAGGATCTATTTTCTGTTTCTATGTGGGGTTACATACATTTGTGTTCATGTTCAGATCCTAAAACAGCATGAACCTGTGCAGCTTTGGAGCCTTATTACTTCTCCAGCTTTGCATTCCCTCTTCATTGATGCTGTCCTTTTCATTCTTTGAAAATGGCTAGGTTAGGGCTTAGCGAGACCCTCAGCAACTCAGTGAGACCCAGTTTCTAAATAAATAAGTGAATAAAAAGTGCTGGGAGTGTATCTCAGAGGTAGAATGCCCCTGGGTTCAATCCCCAGTAACTCCCTCCAAAAAATGGCCAGGTATTTAAAAAGTTAATATGTGTTTTCTTTTTTTTTTTTTTTTCTGTTTTGCGGTACCGGGGATTGAACGCAGGGGCATTCTACCTCCGCACTACGCCCACGGCCCTATTTTTTATACTTTATTTTGAAACTGTGTCTCGCGAAGTTGCGGAGGGCCTCACTAAGGAGAGAGAGAGAGACAGAGAGACAGAGAGACAGGGAGAGAGAGAGAATGAGAGAGCTGAGGCTGGCCACGAACCTGGATCCTCCGGTCTTCACCTCCCAAAGTACTGGGATTACAAGCATGCGCCACCACGCCCGGCAATATGTGTTTTCTTTCACCTAACATTTCCTCATGCTTACAGTAAGGGGACTGGATTGGTTGAGGTCACCTGAATTCTCCATGTTGACCAGAAGTCAGCATTGAATTTCAAAAGTGAATTTGGTATCAGTTTGTCATATATGTAGTTATTTAGATGTAAAATATAAAAGCAGACAAAGTAATGTGCTGTCAGAAATTTTCCGAGGTTAGTGGGAAGGAAGAAATTATTAAAGTGGAAATGGCAAATTTGGTTCTCAGTTTACTTTTTTTTAGCAGTGCATTTTTAAAATCACATTATTTGACGTGGAATGTCTATTTCTTCTATTTCAGAACCTTATTTGGAGCCCTTCACCTGCATCTTGGAGGGGCACCTGAAGGTCCAGCTGGCACTGGAAAGACAGAAACGACCAAGGACTTGGCCAAAGCGGTAGCCAAACAGTGCGTGGTCTTCAACTGCTCTGATGGGTTGGATTATTTGGCCTTAGGAAAATTCTTTAAGGTTTGCATGAACTCCTTTCTTTACAATAGGATAATTGACAGAAAGGGAAGTTATTTATAATGAAACATAATCAAATGAATGTAAGTGAATGATTTACTTTATTTAAATAAAGGTAAAAATTAAGACTATCTCAATAATTCTAAAGGGAAGTGGGATTTACCAAAAGTTAATTTGAGGAGGAGCTCAGCCTCCCTGTCCAGCCAGTCCCTGCTATAGGGAGTCATTATTACTGTTAGGAATGAATAAGTGGGACCTTAAATATATTAGGGCAGATGTATTTGAGAATTACCAAAAAAAGTTAGAGAATTACTATAGTGTGTAAAGACTGTGGGGTTCTAAAGACTTCTTTAACCTGTAGATCTTATTATCAACAAAATTTTATGATTGGGTAATTTACTTTTTTTTTTTTTTGCGGTACCGGGGATTGAACGCGGGGGCGTTCTACCTCTGCGCTACGCCCCCGGCCCTATTTTTTTATACTTTATTTTGAAACTGGGTCTCACGAAGTTGCAGAGGGCCTCACTAAGTAGAGAGAGAGAGAGAGAGAGACAGACAGACAGACAGACAGACAGA
>PVJS01053514.1:0-13264 GCA_004027185.1 Glis glis | reverse complement strand
AGGCTGTGGGCAAGGTCGTCCCTGAGCTGGACGGAAAGCTCACTGGCGTGGCCTTCCGCGTGCCCACCCGCAATGTGTCAGCCGTGGACCTGACCTGCCGCCTGGAGAAAGCCGCCAAATACGATGACATCAAGAAGGTGGTGAAGCAGGCGTCCGAGGGCCCCCTCAAGGGCTACAGCGAGGACCAGGCCGTCTCCTGCGACTTTAGCAGTGACACCCACTCTTCCACCTTGGATGCTGGGGCTGGCATTGCCCCTCAACGACCACTTTGTCAAGCTCATTTCCTGGTATGACAATGAATCTGGCTACAGCAACAGGGTGGTGGACCTCATGGTCCAGATGGACTCCAGGGGGTAAGAGCCCCTAGACTATTCACCCCAGCAGAACAGGAGAAGAAGAGAGTGGCCCTCGGCTGCTGGGGAGCCCCTGCCCCAACTCAGTCTCCCAGCATCCCTCCTTCCAGTTTCCATCCCAGACACCCTGAAGAAGGCAGGGGTGGGTGGGCTAGGGAGTCTTACTGTATGCACCATCAATTAAGTCCACTTCACTTGGCCAAAAAGAAAAAAGTAAAAGAAGGAAAATAATATTACAGTGAAACCCATTAATTTGTACAATTAATATGCATTGATAATTATAATACAACCCTTCTCCATAAGTAACCATGTGGGTAAGAGTAGGCAAAATATTTTAGGATATACAATAAATGTTGTTGGTTTTTTTTTTTTTTTTTTTTTTTTTTTTGCACTGGGGATGGAACCCAGGGGCATTCTACCTCTGAGCTACACTCCCAGCCCTATTTTTTATTCTTTATTTTTAAACAGGGCCTCACTAAGTTGCAGAGGGCCTCACTAAGTAGCTGAGGCTGGCCTTGAACCTGTGATCCTCCTGTCTCAGCCTCCCAAGTACTGGGATTACAAGTGTGCGCCACCATGCCCGGCTCAATAAAAGTATATTTTAAAAAATAAAATCTCGCCGGGCGTGGTGGCACACACTTGTAATCCCAGTACTTGGGAGGCTAAGACCGGTTTTCCTATATTAATGATAAGAAAATGGTCTTAATTGTTCAAGATTACATAGATAATGAACAATGAACACGGGAACTATGAGACATCGCCTCATGCGGCTTCTGGAATCTACTGCCCTTCAAGGATTTTTAGGTACATTATTCTCAAACTGAGGCTCTCATGCCCCAGAACTGCTGTCTAAGGAAGTACATGAAACTGTAGGGTATGCTGGACATCTCTCTCCAGCATGTTCATTTTACTTAGTATTGAGGACTTTACTAGTTTTCTCACACTAAAACAATTGCATCTATATCACACCCGCAAAAATCGAATGAATTATTAAGACTTCGAAAATATTTCTCATATTGGTGGTTTCTTGAATTGTGTCCCCAAGCTCCATGGGGCATATATGGGGTATTTGCTTACTGTCCTCTGAATTTAGGGTTCTATTTGGGAAATGTCAGGCCAGCATTGTTTTGGACATGAAGCCCCTTTTCTTTTCATCTCTCTCCATGATACATACCATCCTTTAGAGTAAACTCAGACTTCAGTTAACACTCTTTTCTTGAAATACCAGGCTCTAAGATAATGGTGATGAGCCTACAAATCAGCAATTCCTTACCCTTACACATCTTAAAACACACAGTCTATGCTCTCTGATTGGACTAAATGACATTGCCTTCAAAAGCTTGTTAAAAGAACACTACTTGTATTGTTCCAAATTCACTACTTGTATTATAAATAATTATAGTATTACCAGTTTCACGCGGACTTCTCACTGAAGAGAGTTGACCTGTGCCTCGTACTTCGTTTGCTCTCAGGGATCATATGTTGGGCCTATCCTACCATTTGTCTTTTGCTTTTCTTTTTTGTTCCACCTAACCAGTAGTCCCTCTCCTTTCCCTGTCCCTCCGACCCTCATTATCTATAACCCCTTTTCTCCCTAAAATACAGCTATAAAATGTTCCATTAAAAACAAAGATGATTTGGTCTTTATAACAGTCCTGGGAAGAAAAATAGGTTTTATTAATCTCAGATTACAGATGAGTAATGTGATGGCAGAAGATCGTGTTTCATGTTTTTTTTTTTTTTCTAACCTGGTATGTTACTATGCGAAATTCAGCAATGTATGTGACTATGCCCTTGGCAGGTGGCAGGTGCTCAATAAATAAATGAATAACTTATTTATAAAAAAGGATGTACTACCTACATGTTGAGATAGGTATTGAATGAAAGAATAGGTATTGAATTTACAGAATTTCTGACCCACTTTAAGTATTATAAGTAAAATACTTTTGCCATCCATGGTGATATTGAATTTCTACTATTTGTTCTTCTCTGTCCCCACCTCCAAGTTCTTAAGGTAGTAAGTGTGTACATGTGTTATAGCTATCTGTCTTAAAATACTAGGTAATTAGTGTTAAGAGTTGTGATTGTTTTAAGGTATTATTCTTTTTTATTAATAATCTTCATTTTAGAGCAAATTTATACTTACAAAAGTTACGAAGATAATGCAGAGAATTCCTATGTACCCCCTGTTTATCCTCTCAGTTTTCTCCATTATTAGCATGTTGCATTATTGTGGTATATTTGTTGCGATTGACCTATATTAGTTTGTTGCAATTAACCAATATTTATATGTTATTATTAGCTAAGGCGTAGAGTTTACATTTGGTTTCACACTTTTTATTATACTTTTATGAGTTTTAACAAATGCATAATGTCATGAATTCATCATAACAGTATCATACAGAGTATTTTCACTGTTTTAAAATTCCCCTGCACTCCACCTGCTCAACCCTCCTTCTTCTTCCTGAATTCTGGACAACCACCTATCTTTTCATTGTCTCTATAATTTTGCTTTTTCTAGACTACCATACATTTACAATCATATAGAATATAAGCTTTTCATACTGGCTTTTCTTCAGAGCAGTACACATGTAAAGTTTTACATGCATTTTTGTAACTTCGAGGAACCTATCTTTTCATTGTTGAAAAATAGCTATGTGTGTGTGTGTCTGTGTCTGTGTACAGACACAGACACACACACACATATATATGTATGGATATATAATAATATAGCCATTCATCTTTTGAAGAGCATCTTGGTCGTTTCTAGTTTTATTTATCAAAGACATCAAGAGAGTGAAAAAATGAGTCCTAGAGTGACTTGTAAGATATGTGTATCATATATGACTAATAGAAATTATATAGCCAGACTTTATTCATTTTTGTATAATTAATTAAAAATTAAGATAACCTAAAGAGGGAAAAAGAGAAAAAGTCCTGAACAGGAAACCTAATAAATATGCTGCTCAGTGGTGTACAAACTTATCAAAATGTGCTCAACCTCTTTAGTCATCAGAACTATGCAAATTAAGACCACAGTTAAATATTACAATAGCACTCCCCATACTCCAGGATGGTAAAATCAAAGGTGAATAACACATAACATAGGTGAGGATGTGAAACAACTTTGTACAAACATTATCATTGCTTATTTACAATCTAGGGAAATGAATACAGATATACAACAGATGACACACCCAAGAATGTGTCAGAATTATTTATAATACCTCCTAGCTGGGACCTTCCCAAAGTATATCAGCCACAGAATGGAACAATGTGGCAGTGGTATATTCAATCACCAGAATACTCTCCAGCCCTAAAATGAAAGAATAATAAAAACTGTCACAAACATAACATGAAGCAAAAGAAAAGACAAATATGAAAATATTGGTAAAGTTCAAAAACAGACCAAAAGGCAACACTGGAGTGTGGTCAGAAAAGTGTTATTTGTCAGAGGGACCAGGGCAGGAGGGGAGCTCTTTCTCTATTATTCCTTGACCTTGGGGATAGTTTCAAGGTTGTTTTCTTTGTGAAAATGTATTGAGTAAACATTTATATCCATGCTCTTTTTTATAAGGATGTCATACATTGATTTGAAAAACCTAAAACAAATAGTAGGTTTGTTTGCTACAAGGTTCTCAATAACTATGTGCAACTGAATTGATTAGTGCTTCCAATCAATAGTATGTTTTAGTTTAAAAAAAATTTAGGCTGGAACAGGATCAAAAAAGTTGCATAAAAATTTTAGGAAGGGTCACTCATTACTCATCACCTGATGATACATATTCTCTTTCTTTGATCCTTTTTTCTTTATTAATGAGACACTTCCATTTCTGTATTTTCTTTTATGTTTTTGGTTCATATTAATTACACAGAATGGTGGTTTTCATTATGGTGTATTCATATGTACATAAAAACATGAATTGATCAGTTTCATTGACTTCTTTCTCATCATGGCTCAACCCTTGATAGGAGGGCAGTTTGGAGGCTGATGCAGGTTGTTGGTGTTTGCTGACTTCAGAGTGTGTGTATGTGCACGTGTTTGTGCCTCTTTCCTGACTCCTTGATTTTATTGAGATGTTTCTAAAATCTGTCTGTCCTTCTACTGTCTCTCCTGCTCTTCTACCTAGGTAGCTGTCTGATTCCAAAGTCTGGAAAAGAGCAAGGCATGAATCATGCAACCCTTTCTCTCTGAGTTTCCCACTTCACCCAGAATGTGGCTTCTGCTTTTTCTCAGCTGCTGTGTCCTATGCACATGACCATGGCTAAGGATAAAGTTTCTTCTTTGAGGGTTTAGGTTGCAAACCCATGTGAGGGGTCATTACATTGAACTGAGTCATTCACCCCAACCTTTCTCAGCAACAGTGATACTAGCAAAGGACTTCACATGTCTTACTAGTTTTGTTTTTGTTTTAATTTCTCACTTATCTCAGAGACAGAGTGGAAGAAAGTTGGAAGGGAATTCCAAATAACACATATGAATTCTAATATGGAATATGTTAATTGAATTTTATATAAGGGAGGCATTTTCTTAAATGTTTTATTATATTCTGAATTTGATAATGGAAGTACACTTGCTTGCTACCTCTGTTGGGTCAAAAACTACTCCCTATGACTTTCTACTTCTTTGTATGTTCCTTAGAGACCCAAAGAGGTTTTCCATGTTTTTCAATCTGAGACCTCAGGAAAGATGAGGAAGAGAAGGACCAGGCATAGGGGAAAGGGGAGGAAGACGAGAAAATGTTAATAACAGTATCTGCTTATAAAATGGTCTCTGTGTCAGGCACATGGTGTTTTATATATATCATGTAATTTAATCATCATAACAAACCATTTTAAAATGAGGAAACTGAGGTTAAGGAAAACTAAGAAACTTGCCCAAGATTTAGCAAAAGCTTAGTGAAAGTTTCATTTCTCCAAACTTTTGTGTTGTCTTCTGACTGTATTTTTTATCCAGAGTTTGCTATTTCTTGCCTATGGTGCTAACATTTGTTTGTTTCTAACTTCATGAACTATAGTCTCTTTAAAAGATTGATTCTTTTTCATTTCAGTGAGTATCTAGAGCCTCTGAAACAATTCCCTACACAGAGTAGGTGCTCAGAAAATACTTGATGCGGATATGAGCTCAAAGCTAGTGAGAATACTACAAAACAATATTAAAAATGTGACTAAATACAAGATGTCAAATTTGAAATTATTGTAAAAGTTCACTGGATATTCTACGGAAAGAAAATTTAAGGTGTAGACATGTAGAGTGTTTACAGATAAAATGCAGAGTGAAAATTTCACAATCAGGGACTTTGAAATCAGGGACCCAGCTTTGTGATCACTACCCTTGAAACCTTGAACAAGTCCTCAATTGCTCAGAGATTTTGTTACTTCCTGTCAAACAAGAATCACATCTCTGAAAGATCTATTAAAAGGTAATGGCTTCAGCAAATATAAAACATAATAATAAGATACTACGAATTAACGGCCATTTTTATACTAACATATGATGTAGATGATAGAAAATCATATGTATTATCAATATCATTTAATATGAATATGCACAATACCATATACTGTGATATGTGATAGTGGCATATAATATTATTCTGTCATTTTATAATAGCTATTAATTTTACAGTCAAAGCCCAGGTTGAACATTAAATAAATATTAATCCCTATTCTTTAGAGAAAACACTGTTACTATCACTCATATGAAGCTGTTGCTTCTTTTCTTGTCTTCTTTATTCTCCGTCTGGTTTCCGCCTTCTCCCTGTCACTTCTGTCCCCAGGCATATGTCCTGTCAGAACCATGAAATATTAATAACTCCCTCAGGGGAAGTTTTTGCTAGGGCTTTTCTTCCTCCTGATTTGTCAAGCCCTTGAGAATATCTCTTTCCTTAAACTTGTCCTATTCTTGCTGCAGACCTAGACTATGGATACCTGAACTCACATTGGCAAAGTGTTGAGTCATGATTGGAATTTAACTTCATCACAAAACAAACCCATCTGCATTATCTTTTTTGGGCCCTTCAAGAAGCTCTTCGTATCTAATGCAATTATGTCTCTGGGTAGGTTGCACATAGAAAAGAAGACATGCTTTCAGTAAGGAACAAAAGCTTTTATATTTAATAGGCATTGCTCCCCAAAAGTTTAACTGGTCTACATTCTCAACAATAGTGCGTGGGAGTGCCAGACTTATATTTGAAAAATAAAGTGCACTGTGATGTTGTGAAATATGTATTTGGTCTTTGTTCCTGTTTCCTATAATACAACTCCTAAAGGTTTTGAAATATTAGCAGTGATAAGAATATCTTTTTATGCTAAAGAGATGACTGATGGCTAGGTACCCCAGAAGCCTTCAAAATGGGGTCTGGTCACCAAAATGCTCATGCCATGATTAAAGGATTGGATTTTCAGCCCCACCCCTGCCCTCAACATCTGAGGAAAGGAGAGGGCCTGAAGCTTAAGTCAATCAGCAATGGCTAATAATTTAATCAATCATAGCTGTGTAATGACCCAAAAGGGCAAGCTTTGGTAAGCTTCTTGATAGCCGAACAGTTGGAGAATAGGGCTTAGTCCACTTTTGCTGCTGTAACAGAATACCTGCAATGGGGTGATTTATAGAGAAAACAAATGTATTTCTTTCACTTCTGGAGGCTGAGTAGTCCCACATCAAGGTGCTGGTATCTGGCGAGGGCCTCCTTGCTGCATCATCCCACGTAGAAGGGCAAAGAGGGGGTGTGCGAGGGATTGATTGAACTCTTGAACTCACAGCCTCTTATAACTGACGCTAATCCATTCATGATAGTGGGGCACTCATGGCCTAATGGTCCCACCTTTTAACACTGTTCCACTGGGATTTAGCTTTCTGGGAAGACATATTCAAGCCACAATGGAAGGGAAGTCAGTAAAGTTCAGAAGAATCTCTTTCCATCATCCTCACTCACTATGCCTTTCCAAAGAGCAGACAATGTTTATTCTTCTATGTATAAAAGCACTATATTCTCATTGTAGAAACTGAAACTTTGGAAAGATCACACACTGATAACTTCTACTGAGAGTTTGGAATCTTTCATTTAGTTGTTCTCTTGCATCTTTTAGTTCTTATTAATGAGATTGGGGTTTGTGTATTGGACTCTTAAAGCTATTTTTCTTCTTATATATAAGTATTTTATTTGGTTATTCTTATAAAAAATTTGGTACTGGGGATTGAACCCAGGGACATTCTACCTCGAGGCTATACCCCTCATTTATGTTGAAACAAGGACTCACTAAATTGCTGAGGCTGGTCTCAAACCTGCGATCTTCCAGTCTCAGCCTACCAAGTACTGGGATTACAGGAGTATACCATCACACCCAACTTAAAAATGTTTAACAAGTAGGTTCTTATGATTTTTAAGCAACCGTTGGTGTATATTCAACTTATTGATCAAAGTTAAATCTAATGTTTTTATGATTAGTACATATTAATTGTACAAATTAATTGGTTATCTCTGTGTTATTTCCATACACATATGTATTATGCATTGATCACGTCCACCCTTCCTTCTACCCTGTCTTGCGCTACCTTTGTTCCCCTTATTCACTAATAGGCCCTCTTCTACTTTTAGTTCTTTTTTCAATTTCCACATATGAAAGAAAAGTTCTGATACTTTATTTCTGTGTCTGGCTTATTTTACTTAGTATGATGTCCTCCAGTTCCATCCATTTTCCTGCAAGTGACATAATTTGGTTCTTCTTTACAGCTGAATAATACTAAATCTAAAACTAGAACTATCATATGATCCAGCTATACCACTTTTGGGTATATACCCAAAGGAAATAAAGCCAGCCTACCTTAGAGATACCTGCATGCTCAAGTTTATTATAGCACTATTCATGATAGCCAAGATAATGGAATCAGCCTAGGTGCCCACCAATAGATGAATGAGTAGATAAAATAAAGCCCACACAGTGGAGGATTATTGGATGTTGATATCGTCTTGTTCTCTACTTGGAACTTATTTCACCAACTTGCCAACTGAAGATCATGAGAATTTTCAGCGTCCATAATCATTTGAGCCAATTTCTTATAATAAATACTTGTGTGTGTGTGTGTGTGTGTGTGTGTGTGTGTGAGAGAGAGAGAGAGAGAGAGAGAGAGAGAGAAAGAGAGAGAGAGAAAGAGAGAGACAGAGAGAGAGACAGAGATGGGGGAAGAGAGAGATAAAGACAAAGAGAGCATGAACATATTATTTTTCTAATAACCCTGACTAATACACAGGTAACATATTTTTAAAGGAAATGCAAAAGTATGCAGAATGTTATTAAAAATTTCCTGGACAACATTAAAGATAATATAAGTAAATATAGTGATATGCAGTCTTAATAGATTGGAAAATAACTATAAATGTTAATTCTTCCCCAAATTGACTATGAATATAATGAAAATTAATGTTTTAAAAATTCCAAGAGATATTTTAAATGGAACATGATAAATGATTTCTAAAATTTATATGTAATAGCAAAGGGCCAAGAATAGCCAATATTCTTCAGAGCAAGAGTAAGGAAAAGACAAGTCTTCCCAAATAAGACTTGCTATTAAGTAGCAGTAATTAAAGCAGTGTGGCATGATAGTATGGATAGACAAAGAAATAAATTTAAAAAGAATCTGAAGCCCAGAAATGACCCATGCAGATATGAAACACTGACTTGTGCAAAGTTGACGTGCAGGTCACTCCACGGAAAGGAAGGACTGTTTGGTATTGGAGCTGAAAAAATTAGTTCCATAGGGTTATAAAAATGACATTGGATTCTAAGTCATAACACATACCAAAATGAACTCTAGAGGGATAAAGAACCCAATTTTTGTGATAAGTGCCTAATGTTACATATATATATTTTATGTATATATGTATATATATATATATGTAAACATTACATATATATCATTTCCTGATATATATACATATATCAGGAAAAATCTACACAAATATTTATAGCTACCTAGCAGTCCAGTTCTTAGCCTCAAAGAAGAAAATTAGTAATGATTCAGCACCCATCAACTAGAGAATAGGTAAATAAGCTATGCTGTTTTTCACACAATATAAATTATATAACAGTGAAAGTTAAATGTACTATAGCTGCATTGATGGTATTGATAGTATTAATAGTAGAAAGTAGAAAGCATGTCCAAGGATTACACATAAGACAATCTAAGATATGCATATGTATTAAATGTATTAAATATACATAAAGATATGTATGTGTATAAATATACATAAAGATATGTATATTAATACATAAGGATATGCATATGTATTATATGTATTAAAATAACAATTCACAAGAATGACATAAAATATATTATTGTCATATGTGGACAGTGAAAGGGAGGTAAGTGAGGATGATTTAGATAGATGTAAGATGTCATACCATTACTATTCTTCACTTGTGTGGTAATTTCATATGTTTGTATTATATTAAAAATAAACAAATACATTTTAATTTATTAAGAAAGTGACTAAAGAGAGAGCCATGAGTATAATTATTGATGATAATATTTATGATCTAGATCCAAAAGTTAAAAAATCATTTTATCATTTTCTGTTTATCATAAACTATGTTTGAATCTTTTTTTTTTTTTTTTTGCGGTACCGGGGATTGAACCCAGGGGCGTTCTACCTCCGCGCTACACCCCCGGCCCTATTTTTTATACTTTATTTTGAAACTGGGTCTCACAAAGTTGCGGAGGGCCTCACTACGTAGAGAGAGAGAGAGAGAGAGAGAGAGAGAGAGAGAGCTGAGGCTGGCCGCGAACCCTGATCCTGCGATCTCCGCCTCCCAAAGTACTGGGATTACAAGTGTGCACCACCACGCCCGGCTATGTTTGAATCTTTACTGAGATGTTTCTTTGTCATGTTTTCTCTGAAATAGATATCTAATCTTAAGAACCATTGTATTTCATTAATGCTTTATCATGTGTTTTATTATGCAGTAGGCAATCCACCTTCATTGTTCTTATTCAGTACAGGCAGTCCTTATTTTGTCCAATATGTGTTAACTATAAAACATGCATATCAGAACTGTGTTCTCAATTTGAAATTCATCAGTTACCATGAAACTACAAATTGAGGGCACAATATAGACAAGTTTCAATTAACACCTTACCACAAAATGAGGACTGCCTGTATTCTTAAATCTTTAATTCATACATTCTCTAAGATAAATTTAGAAATGTGTCAAGGAAAGAAAAAATGGAATTTTTATTAAACTCTCATGCAGCTCATAGGTTAATTGGGGGCTAATAGCCATATTTGCAATGCTGCATCAAAACTATCATAACAAGTAAAAATGTTTAGCAAGTTTACCAGCTATAAAATAAAAATACATAATAGCTCATTGAAAATTATGTCAGATATAAACTCCATTAGATGTAATTGGAAGTTAGACCTCATTAATCCATGAAGGCCCTTTCTGTGCTCCTGGGCAGAGCTGTCTGCTAGCCATCATAATTTGATCAAGAAGTGCCTTAACTGTCTTGGAATGTTCTAGGACACAGAAACAGATTTTTAGTAATAGATCTTGATTAGTATGGAACAATAGACTCTCTGAGAAAATATCCAAGTAAAAATAAGTGTGATTGAGTGCGTAAGACGGAGCAGCAAAACCCGAGTTTGGAAAGAGTAATGATATTTTCAGAGAGATAGGAGATTAGACCTCCCTACCCTCTAACATTGGCCCTTAGATTGCCTGTTTACTCTAAGAAAGAGAATGATGTAGAATAAAGGAGGGAGAAAACCTACCAAGCGCTCAACATGTGTGCTATAGGAAAACATTTAAAAAGAATAGTCTTATAAAAAAAATTTTCTGGTCGCCAACTTTTGATGAACCACAAGTGTCAGGCAGCAGAGGGTGTCAGTATAAATGGGCACTGGAGCAGTACTCCAGAACTTTAGGTGGCTCTGTTCATGGCAGAATTTTACCTCTCCAGTGACTCCCAGGAGAAACAACTCAGAAAGTGTGCAAAAATTAAACAAAAATCTGGACTTTCTGTGAGTCAAGGAAGTATTCATTCAGTGACTCGATATATGGGATAGTGCTGTAAATGTAGGAGTGGCCCAGGGGATATAGGAATGGCATGCAAAAACCCACAACCTTGCTAGATGAGATATAATGTTATGCTACATCAACAAAAGTGTTTTTATTCCCTGGTCTGCTTGAACTCCGTGACCCTTCAGGCAATAAGGCATTCTATTGCTGGCCTTAAGGCAACTGAAAAAAAAAGGCAGAAGACAGCATATTGTACTTTCTTAACTTTGCAATTTTAGAAGTGCACTCTCCCACTAGAAACAGGAAGGTCTCAAGGACAATGCCAGACAATGGATGGGGAAATGCGGACTCTTTAATCCTTAGAGTCCTACCACCTCTATTCTCCAATCCTCAAATCAATAAGGGATTCTCAGATGAGAAGGAGGAAGGTAAATTGAAGAGGTAACAAGCACTGAGTCCTGTAGAAATGTCTTTTTCCCTGTAGGAACATAAAGCAGGAGAAGTGCTTATACCTTTTCTCAGTCAGTACTGACGAAGCAGCAATAAACTAGAGTGAAATTGCTGCGTGGGTGACCAGGCTGGCGGGTCGATGCAGCCCTGAGGAATTGCATAGCACCATCCCACTAAGACAGGAAGTACCCCCAGAGTGGCAGGGGGATGGACAGACAGTGAGAGATAAAGAGATGAAGCAGAGGTGACCTGTGTATACCTAGGCACCACCATGAACCTATCCCCACATGTTTTTGTAGTGAACAATTTAGTACTTCATATCAAAAGCATGAAAGATGTATGTATCATTTGAGCCAGCAATTTCATCTCTAGAACTAAGAGAGAGCTCTGGTTCCAGAAATACCATGGACTAGAAAAATATAAGACTTCTCCCACTATACACACACACACACACACACACACACACACATTTGATTTATCTTAGTAGTTTAAATGCATCATAGCTTGTGAGAAAGGAAAAGTGACACATATCAAAAATAAGGAATTAAGTAGAGGGAGATACTACTGTAGGCAGGACAAGTAAGGATGTTTTGTCTGTGTAAGGTACCATTGTGGGTGCAAGATAGGGAGAAAAATTTAGATTAGCATGAACCCAGAATACTCTAAGTAGTGTATCCTTAGTGAAAGAGTAACAAAAATACTCTCTCAGTTGGCGCAGGGAGGTATAAAGAAAGTTCATCTGTGTTTTTGTAGGGTCTGGAAGGAAAAAAAATGAGTTCTCCAAAGCATCCACAGTTCTGTACCTCATGTTGATTTGGGATTTACATTTTCACTAGCCATGTGGTATGGGAACAATCTATTGAATAAATTAATATAAAATAATATAATAATTCTGATGTTCCTGGCAAAACACAATGCAGGCCACAAGGTTTTTTGACAGTGGGAAGAAATCAAGTTTTCTAATATATGGGTTAATAATGAAAAATTAAAACCATACTAGGAAAAAACTTTCATAAATGAATTGAAAAATCCAACAAATATCTGATTTACATCCCCATGAACCTATTATGATATCAAGATCATCTAAATACATTTAAAATTTTAAGAAAAGACTAGAACATCATGAAAAGTATAGATCTTTGGAAATAACAAAGTACATCTTTTAAAAATGAAGGGTCCTTAAATGCTTATTTGTATGTGTATATAGATAGTAAGAAAGAAATTTAAACTTCATTTAAGATTCAACCAAGCTGGGCGTGGTGGCGCGCGCTTGTAATCCCAGTACTTTGGGAGGCGGAGACCGGAGGATCCGGGTTCGCGGCCAGCCTCAGCTCGCGCACACGTGCTCTCTCTCTCTCTCTGCCTGCCTCTCTTTCTCTCTCTCTCTCTCTCTCTCCCTGTCTCTCTCTCCCTGTCTCTCTCTCCCTCTCTACCTAGTG
>PVJS01053513.1:0-13264 GCA_004027185.1 Glis glis | reverse complement strand
CGCCGAGCAGTCCAAACCCGCCGGGCCCGCCCAGCCCGGACAGCGCGCGCCCGCGCATGCAAATACACACACCCGAGTCCCGCGGGCGGCCGGCGCGCGCGCCCCCGCCCTGGCGTGTGCCCGCGCGCGCACGGGGAGGCGCCAGTCGGCCTGCGGCGGGGGCGTGGCGACGCCCCGGGGGCGCGCTCGACGTCCCGGCGGCCTGCGCGCGCCCGCGAGCTTGGACTTCCTCACGTCGGCGCCGCGGCTGCGCAATTGCAGAGCAGGGAGGAGGTGGGGTCGCCGCCCTCCGCAGCTGGAGGAATCGGAGGCGGGAGGCTGGGAGACGTGGTGGAGCGGCGAGGATGGCCGGGAGCGGGAAGGGGCTGGCTTCTGGGCGGCGCCAGGTCTGGGACGGGGCGAGGCTTCCCGAGGGCGCGAAGGCGGCCACGTCCCGCTCCCGCGGGTGAGCAGCAGCCTCGCGATTGTGGTCAAGGCGTCCCGACATGTCCGAGGTGAAGAGCCGGAAGAAGCCGGGGCCCAAAGCAGCCCCGGCGGAGCCCGCGAAGCGGAGCGAGGGCGGGAAGAGCCCCGAGGCCGGGGGCGGCCGCGGCGGGGGCTGGGCGGACCCGCGGACGGGCCTGAGCCTGCTGTCGCTGGGCACGTGCCTGGGCCTGGCCTGGTAAGTGTCGGAGGCCGCCCGGCCACGCCCGGCCCGGCGTCCCGCTACCCTCCCGGCCCCGCCCGGCGCGAGCACACCGCGAGCTGCTGCTTGCTTCCCTTCATTCCTTGTAACCCTTTTCCTTCAAACTAGCAACGAGCACACCGCGAGCAGCTGCTTGCTTCCCCTCATTCCTTGTAACCCTTTTCCTCCAAACTAGCAACGAGGACACCGCGAGCAGCTGCTTGCTTCCCCTCATTCCTTGTAACCCTTTTCCTCCAAACTAGCAACGCTCAGCTGGAGTTTAAAGTTAGGGAACCAGTTAGCCGTTTCTTGAGAGATGCGGATACCGCCACGCTTTTTAAAGCGCCTGCTACACGTCAGAAACTCACGTAATTAAAAACCGTTACTTCCTGTCCGCTCTGCTTCTGTCCGACAAGTTTGCCCCCCCAACCCCAAAAATGCCTGATGGAAACGTTTGCAACCTTGAAAGAGTTTAAGACATAATGATACTGGCAGAGTTTGGAGGGTTTCTCATGTTTTGAGCAGTGTGCATGCATTCTGAATTTAGCATGTTCTAAATTACAGATTGAAGTATAGCGCTGTGAAGTTGCAAAAATACTGTATAGCACTGTTTAACTTAATACTAAGAGTTTGTCGTTTTATCTTTAAAAGTTTTATTGGTGCATTGTAATAGTATATGATAGAGATATGTTCATATATGCACATAACATTACCACCCTTTTCCCTCCATTTGTAACTTTTTTTTTTGCAGTACTGGAGATTGAACCCAGGGACATTCTACTTCCAAGCTACACCCCCAGCCCTCACTAAGTAGCTGAGGCTGGCGGCGAACCTGTGATACTCCTGTTTCAGCCTCCCAAGTACTGGGATTACAAGCATGCGCCACCACGCCCAGCTCATTTGTAGCTTTTAAACCAAGCACACAAGTGATTATATATATATATAATCATTGGGGGAAATGAATATTAGCAATAACTTTATCTTTTTAATTTTTTTGTGTGGTACTGGGAATTGGACCCAGGGGCATTCTACCTCCGAGCTACACCCCCAGCCCTATTTTTTATTCTTTTTTATTTTTGAAACAGTGTCTTGCTAAGTTGCTGAGGGCCTAAGTAGCTGAGGCTGGCCCTGAACCTGCAATCCTCCTGTCTCAACCTCCCAAGTACTATGATTACAGGTGTGCACCACCACACCCGGCTAAAGCTAGCCTATTAATTTTATATTCCCCAATCATTTCCTTTAAGAATCCCTATTTTGTTTAATCACAAGACTGGCACTTTAGTAAAATTACGCTCCATATTTAACAGTTGGTAAAGTATTTGGTAAGAGTTATTCATCTTCCAGAATGATAGAATTCAAGTAGAGACCCTGGACTTCCTGTAATCTAGAATATTTTTGATGCTAGCACATCTCAAAATTTTTAAGCTAATAAAACATTTATTAAAATAAAAACTGTGGCCGGGTGTGGTGGCGCACGCTTGTAATCCCAGTACTTGCGAGACTGAGACAAGAGGATTGGAGGTTCGAGGACAGCCTTAGCAAGTAGTGAGACTCTCAGCAACCTAGCAAGACCCTGTTTCAAAATAAAAGAATAAAATAGGGCTGGGATTGTAGCTCAGAGGTAGAATGCCCGTGGGTTCAATCCCCAGTACCACAAAAAAATAAAAATAAATAAATGTTGGGTGTGGTGGCACACGTTTGTAATCCCAGTACTTGGGAGGCTGAGACAGGAGGATCACAGATTCCCAGCCAGCCTCAGCCACTAGTGAGGCCCTCAGCAAATTAGTGAGACCCTTTTCCAAAATAAACAATAAAAAATAGGGCTGGGGGTGTAGCTCAGAGGTAGAATGCCCCTGGATTCAATTCCCAGTACTGGAAAAATAAAAATAAATAATATGAAGCCGGGCATGGTGGCTCGTGCTTGTAATCCCAGTATTTGGGAGGCTGAGACAAAAGAATCACAGGTTCGAGGACAGCCTCAGCAAGTGGTGAGACTCTCGTCAACATAACAAGACCCTGTTTCAAAATAAAAATAAAAAATAGGGTTAGGATGTCCCTGGGTTCAATTCCCAGTACCACCAATATAAATAAATAAATATAAAATAGGACTGGGAGTGTAGCTCGGAGATAGAATGCCTCTGGGTTCAATCCCCAGTACCAGAAAAAAATATATATATAATATATTTATTAAAGTGAAATGTGAATCATTAAATGTTCTCTTCAAAAATGAACTTTTACAGCCGGGTGTGGTGGCGCATGCTTGTAATCCCAGTACTTTGGGAGGCGGAGACCAGAGGATCCGGGTTCGCGGCCAGCCTCAGCTCTCTCGCTCTCTCTCTCTCCCTGTCTCTCCCTCTCTCTCTCTGTCTCTCTCTTTCCTTAGTGAGGCCCTCCGCAACTTCGTGAGACCCGGTTTCAAAATAAAGTATAAAAAAAAAATAGGGCCGGGGGCGTAGCGCGGAGGTAGAATGCCCCTGCGTTCGATCCCCGGTACCGCAAAAAAAAAAAATGAACTTTTACTAATGATATTTCTGTTTATAGAATTTTTAAATTTTGATATGAAAAGAATAAATGTACTGGATTTACTGTTTTAAATAAACTGCTCTTATACCTAAAAATACATGTCCTTCTTTAGGTAAATTAAATAAAATGCACTTTATATTGGGAAAGTTATAGAGTCAGTAGAACTTAGCAGACCAGAATATATGTTGCTTCTCTCTGGGACCTGATACAATTGGTTTTAGTTGCTAAATTTATTAATTGAATTCTCATTAATTAGCCAAATCTTCATATTCATGTAAGATAGATTCTATCACAAAGCATTCAGCTTTCAGTAATTTAGTTATTGTCCTGGGAGAAAGCTCCGGTAGGAAACAACTTTAAGAGAATAAAACTTGAACAGCAAATGCTTCATCTCAGGAATTTACTATTAGGGACTTATGTCTCTATTGTAAAAAGACAAAAACATGTTACATCCATTAGAAATATTTTGTCTGAGAGCCGGGTGTGGTGGCACATGCTTGTAATCCCAGTACTTGGGAGGCAGAGACCGAAGGATTTGGGTTCGCGGCCAGCCTCAGCTACTTAGGCCCTCCGCAACTTAGTGAGACCTGGTTTCAAAATAAAGTATAAAAAATAGGGCCGGGGGCATAGCTTGGAGGTAGAACGCCCCTGGGTTCAATCCCCTGTACAATAAATAAATAAATATTTTGTCTGAGCTATGTCTTTACAAAATGATTTTTTTTCAGTACTGGGGGTTGAACCCAGAGGCATTCTACCTCCAAGCTACACCCCCAGTCCTAATTTTTATTCTTTTATTTTGAAACAGGGGAGCCGGGCGTGGTGGCGCACGCTTGTGATCTCAGTACTTGGGAGGCGGAGACCGGAGGATCCAGGTTCGCGGCTAGCCTCAGCTACTTAGTGAGGCCCTCCGCAACTTCATGAGACCCGGTTTCAAAATAAAGTATAAAAAATAGGGCCGGGGATGTAGCTCGGAGGTAAAACGCCCCTGGGTTCAAACCCTGGTACCGCAAAAAAAAAAAAAAAAGAAACAGGGTCTCACTAAGTTGCTGAGGGCCTCACTAAGTAGCTGGGGCTGGCCACGAACCTGTGATCCTCCTGTCTCAGCCTCCCAAGTACTAGGATTACAAGCATGCGCCACCACACCCAGCTACAAAATGATATTTTTAAATGATGAACCAAAATAATTTTTATGGCTGGAGGTGTAACTCAGTAGTAGAATCCTTGCCTAGCATGTGTGATGCCCTAAGTTTGATCACCCCCACCAAAAGAAAAAAGATATTTTTTAAATGAGCAGAGTCTATAATTGTTATTAAAATAATTAACTCTTAGCCAAGTTCAGTGACATACACATATAATTCCAGTACTTGGGAGGCTGAGATAGGAGGATTGCAGGTTGGAGGCTAGCCTAGGCAACTTAGTGAGATCCTATTTCAAATTTTTAAAAAATTAAATGGGCTGGGGTATAGCTCAGAGGTAGAATGCCCCTGGGTTCAATCTCCAGTACCACATAAGTAAATAAATAAATATAAAATAGTTGACTCTTAAAGCACATTTAAAAAAAAGAGTTGACTCTTGTTTTATTTATTATTTATTTATTTTTGGTAGTGGGATTTGAACTCAGGGGCATTCTGCCTCTGAGCTACATCACCAGCCCTTTTTATTTTTGAGACAGGGTCTCCCTAAGTTGCCCAGGCTGGCCTCAAACCTGTGGTCCTCCTGACTCAGCCTCCTAAGTATGGGGATTCCAGGCGAATGCCACTGTGCCCAGCTAATAGTTGATTCTTAGTTGCTCTTGAGAAGTCCTTTGCCATAAGAATGGAGGTATATACGTTTTGGTTGCTGTTTACACCAAATTTTTATTCATGATAAGTCTGGGGACAAAAATTTATCCTGGTAAGACATTTGCAAGCATTTTCCAAGTAAAAAGCAAATATTTGTCGTCTCTTAAAATACTTGAAAACACAAAATTACAACAAATCCTCTGAGATCTTTACCCCTAGATCACATGCTTCAGCATCTAAAACTCAGTCCAACAAATTTTTATTAAATGCTTCCTGTAAGCCAGGCATGGTGGCACACGCCTGTAATCCCAGTATTTGGGAGGCTGAGGCAGGAGGATTGCAGGTTCGAGGACAGCCTCATCAAGTAGTGAGACTCATCAACCTAGCAAGACCCTGTTTCAAAATAAAAATAGAAGCTGGGGTGGTGGTGGTGTATGCCTGTAATCCCAGTACTTGGGAGGCTGAGACAGGAGGATCACAGGTTGGAGGACAGCCTCAGCAACATAGTGAGACTCTTAGCAACCTAGTGAGACCGTGTTGCAAAACAAAAAAAAGGCTGGGGGTGTAGCTTGGAGGTAGTGTACTCCGGGGTTCAATCCCAGTACCACACACACACAAAAAAATGTTATTTTCATATTTTCTAAATAAAGTCCTAATATATCATCCTAAGTCAACTTGACAATAAATATTAGAGATAACTTACCCAAGATATGGTTTGAGTATCACTTTCTAAACTTAAGGAAAGTTTTCAGATAAAAGGATCAAAGTGTCGGAGATTGGGGCCGCAAGAACCACGGACACAGGAATGAAGTTTAAGAGTTGAACGAGCAGAGGACTCAACCCCAGAAGGGAGAAGAGTACCTGTGCTTCACTCAGTCTCACATTTATCGTACAGATCAAACAAAGAAAATAGCTTTTGTGAACATTAATAGTCAGGTGCAGCTGTGTCTTAGAAAAACAGGTTAGGTGATTTAGAAACTTGATTTATATGTTACTTATATACGATTTTCCAGAGACTGCTTCTTGGAACATAACAGGAATTGAGCTCAGGCTATTCTGACTGGTATGCCGATCAGCAGGTCCACATTCTTCCTTGTATGCAAGGGGTGTGTGGTGCCTTCCCTCACTTAACCCTGTATGCTCTCAGAAGACTCCATCATCAAAGAGATTCTGCTTTCAGAGAATTAAAAAGTTAGGAAGTTAAACCAGGCATGGACCTGTAATTCCAATACTTGGGAGGCTGAAACAGGAGGATCACATGTTTGAATCCAGGTTCAACAATTTAGCAAGACCCTGTTTCAAAATAAGATAGGGCTGAGACTGTAACTCAGAGGTAGAACACCCCCGAGTTAAATCACCAGTAAAACACACAAAGTTAGGAGGTTACTAAACAAGACAAAATATTTCATATAATCCTATATAATTAAAAAGAAATTTAATCAACTGGAAGTTCCATTATGTAGATTTCAAGTTTCTTCTGGAAATTTCAGCATATTATAAATTGCCTCTATAAAAGGTTTTCATGAGCCGCAAAAAAAAAAAAAAGGTTTTCATGGTATTTATTTACAAGAGGTAAGTCAAAAACTTTTTTTTTTTGTGGTACTGGGGATTGAACCCAGGGGCACTCTACCTCCGAGCTACACCCCCAGCCCTATTTTTTATTCTTTATTTTGAAACAGGGTCTCACTAAGTTGTGGAGGGCCTCATTAGCTGAGGCTGGCCTCGAACCCGGATCCTCCGGTCTCAGCCTCCTAAGTACTGGGGTTACAAGTGTGCACCACCACACTTGCTCCAAAAACTCTTTAAACAAGTCATGTAGTTCAGGATTTTTTTCCTGTGTCATCCAGTATAACTTTCTCAATAGATCATTTATACTATAATCTTGGCTTACTATTTCTAGCTCATTTGTTGTTACCAGAGTTTTATTTTTAAAACAGAGTTATAAGCCAGGCATGGTGGCACACACTTGTAATCCCAGAACTTGGGAGACTGGAACAGGAGAATGGCAGATTCGGACCAGCCTCAGCTACTTAGTGCGGCCCTCCGCAATTTAGTGAGACCCTGTTTAAAATAAGGAATAAGAGCCGGACATGGTGGTGCATGCTTGTAATCCCAATACTTGGAAGGCTGAGACCAGAGGATCACAGGTTCACCATCAGCCACAGCTACTTAGGCCCTCCACAACTTAGTAAAACCCTGTTTCAAAATAAAGAATAAAAAATAGGGGCCGGGCATGGTGGCGCGCGTTTGTAATCCCAGTACTTTGGGAGGCGGAGACCGGAGGATCCGGGTTCGCGGCCAGCCTCAGCGCACGCGCGCGTGCGCTCTCTCTCTCTCTCTCTTTCTCTCTCTCTCTCTACTTAGTGAGGCCCTCCACAACTTCGTGAGACCCGGTTTCAAAATAAAGGATAAAAAATAGGGCCGGGGGTGTAGCATGGAGGTAGAACACCCCTGGGTTCAATCCCCGGTACCGCAAAAAAAAAAAAAAAAATAGGGCTGGGGGTGTAGCTCGGAGGTAGAATACCCCCTGGTTCAAGCCCCAGGACTGCAAAAAATAAATAAATAAATAAACCAGGAGTGGTGGCACACGCTTGTAATCTCACTACTTGGGAGGCTGAGACAGGAGGATCTCAGGTTCACGGCCAGCCACAGCAACTTAGTGAGGCTCTCTGCGACTTAGACCCTGTTTCAAAATAAAAGAATAAAAATCGGGCTGGGGGTGTAGCTCGAAGATAAAATGCCCCTGGGTTCCATCCCCAGTACCACAAAAAAGAAAGAAAGAAAGAATAAAAAATAGGACTGGGAGTGTAGCTCAGAGGTAGAATGCTCTGGGTTCAATCCTAAGTACTGAGCTACACCCTATTTATTTATTTATTTATTTGGAACAGTCTAAATTGATGAGGGTAGCCTCAAACCTACAATCCTGTTTCAACCTCCCAAGTATTGGGATTACAGGTGTGCCACTCCACCTAGCTAGGGTTATACTTTAAATGCCCTGCTTTTTTTTTTTTTTTTTTTTTTGCGATACTGGAGATTGAACCCAGGGGCATTCTACCTCTGAGATATGCCCCCAGTCCTATTTTTTATTCTTTTTCTTGAAACAGGGTCTCACTAAATTGCGGTGGGCCTCACTAAGTAGCTGAGACTGGCTGCGAACCTGCGATCCTCCTGTCTCAGCCTCCCAAGTACTGGGATTACAAGTGTGTGCCACCACGCCCAACTATAATGCATTTTTATAGTGGATCAACTTTTACTCCAAGTCTTATAATAATGATATTATTCTGAATAAATTTGCTGATTTATAGGATGGACCCATAAAGTAACACTCGAGTGGTGGATGATAAAACTAGTCCCTGAAGCTGGGCGTGGTGGCGCAGGCTTATAATCCTAGTACTTGGGAGGCTGAGACAGGAGGATTGAAGGTTCAAAGCCATCCTCAGCAATTTAGTGAGGCTCTCAGCAACCTAGTGAGACCCTGTTTCCAAATAAGAAATAAAAATCAGTCTGGGGATGTTGCTTGGAGGTAGAATGCCTCTGAGTTCAATTCCCAGTACCACAAAAAAAAAAAAACGAGTTCCCGAAATTAACTCTTGTTTTTATATTGGCAGGGTGGGGGAAGGGGGTAGAATCCAAGAATGAAACAGTCCTGTTAGCCAGGTATAAAGGCTCACACCTGTAATCCCAGTGCTTGGGAGGCTGAGACAGGAGGATCCCAGGTTCATGGCCAGCCTCCGCTACTTAGTGAGGCCTTCCACAACTTAGTGAGACCCTGTTTCAAAGTAAAGAATAAAAAATAGGGCTGGGGGTGTGGCTTGGAGGAAGAATGCCCCTGGGTTCAATTCCCAGTACCCCCAAAAAATAAAAATAAAATAGGACTGGGGGTGTAGCTTGAAAGCAGAATGCCCCTGGGTTCAATCTCCAATACCAAAAAAATAAAAAATTATGTCTACTCATCTGTCTTTGAAAATTAAGGAGCCGGGCATGGAGCTGCATGCTTGTAATCCCAGTAGTTGGGAGGCTGAGATCGGAGGATCCGGGTTTGCAGCCAGCCTCAGCTACTTAGTGAGGCCCTCCACAACTAAGTTAACCCTGCTTCAAAATAAAGAATAAAAAATGGAGCTGGGGGTGTAGCTTGGAGGTAGAATGCTCCTGGGTTCAATCCCCAGTACCGCAAAAAAAAAAAAAGCAAATTAGGAAAGTAATGCTTTCTAATAGCCAGAGTTTTGTTTAAAAGTTCATATTGGCACACAGGAGAGAAGCAATCTATTCTATGTAACCTGGGATTATAAGTATCTTCAAAGAAAGACATTAACCTGCATCATCAGAAAAAATTTAATTTACCCAACATTGTAGCTTTAGACAGTTTTATAGACCAGATAAGTCTAGTGATGCCTTTTTCTTTTCTTTTTTTTTTTTGTTTGTTTGTTGTGGTACTGGGGATTAAACCCAGAGGCATTCTACCTTCGAGCTATACCCCCCAGTCCGATTTTATTTCTTAATTTGAAACAGGGACTTGCTAGGTTGAAGTAAGTCTCATTACTTCCTGAGGCTGTCCTCGAACCTGCGATCCTCCTGTCTCAGCCTCCCAAGTACAGGGATTATAAGCGTGCGCCACCTTGCCCGGCAAGGTGGTGTGTTTTGAACTCATAAATGGCATCATTAGCCAGGCGTGGTGGCACACACCTGTAATCCCTGTACTTGGGAGGCTGAGACAGGAGGATCGCAGTTTCAAGGACTACCTCATCAAATAGTGAGACTCTCATCAACCTACCAAGACTGTTTCAAAATAAAAATTAAAAAAGGTCTGGGGGTGTGGCTTGGAGGTAGAATGCCCCTGGGTTCAGTCCTCAGTCAGACACACACACACACACACATCACCTTCTCAAGGATACACAAAGCTCAGATAGCTGCCCTTAGAAATTCTTTCACGTCTCCATGAAGCTTTGTAATCTTTAAATGTTTGTCTTTCAGTGGAATTGAATTTTTAAAACATGGTCAGTTAGTGGTTCTCAGCTTGGCTAAACACTCAGATCACCTGGGAAACAAAGTTTTCCATGTCTGTGCCGCATCCCAACCAACATAATCAGAATCGCTGTGGGTGGGATCCAGGCATCAGATTTGCTAAAGCTGCCAGGTAATTCCAATATGCAGGGAAACTTTTGGAGGTCTAGGGATGTAGCTTAGTGGGAGAGCACCCGCCTAGCATGCACAAGGCCCTGGGTTCATTTCCTAGTACTACAAAGGAAAAAAGAAAAAAATTAAGACCGGAGGCCTTTGAACCCCTGCTTTAGGTACAATGATTTAGGCAGGGCTCATAGGTTCTGCTCCTTTGCTTTGTGATGACTCAATATACAAAGAGTTTCAAGTGCTTTTTCTGAGCTTGAAGAATTGAGTTAAAAGTAGATAACCAAAATAGTATTCGATCCAAGGCATTCCTTTTGTGCTTCCTCATTTCAAATCCTGTACAGACAGACCTTGGTTGGTTTTTGTTTGTGTGGTACTGGGGATTTAGCCCACAGATGTTCTACCTCTGAGCTATACCCAGCCCTTTACATTTTTTATTTTGAGACAGAGTCTCGCTAAGTTGCCCAGGCTGGCCTCGAACTTGCCATCTTCCTACCTCAGCCTCCCAAGTATTGGGATTGCAGGTGTGCTCTACCACACCCAGCTGGAGTGGATTTATTGTTTTAAAGATTGAAATCGCTATTTATTTATTTATTATTTATTTGCCATACTGGGGAGAGAACCCAGGGGCATTCTACCTCCGAGCTACACCCCCAGCCCTATTTTTTATTCTTCATTTTGAAACAGGGTCTCACTAAGTTGCAAAGGGCCTCACTAAGTAGCTGAGGCTGGCCACAAACCCAGATCCTGCGGTCTCAGCCTCCCAAATACTGGGATTACAAGCGTGTGCCACCACGCCCGGCTGAAATCACTTTTTATACTTCTACCCTTTACTGTTTACCAGGTGAAGAATTCATTCTTCCTCCCCCCCCGCCCCGTGGTACTGGGGGTTGAACCCAGGGCATTTTACCTCTGAGCTGCACCCTCAGCCCTATTTCTTTTTTTATTGTGAAACAGGGTCTCACTAAATTGTTGAGGCTAGCCTCAAACCTGCGATCCTCATGTCTCAGCCTCCCAAGTACTGGGTTTACAGGCATGCACCACCATACCCGGCTTCTTAATTTTATTTTAATTAATTATTTATTTTTTATCATTTTGGGATCAAACCCAGGGCCTTTCACATGCAAGGCAAATGTTCTACCACTGAGCTGCACCCCCAGTCCTATTTTAGAATGACATTTACAGTATACCTACGTGAGTCGTATTGTTGAGTATAACCAATGTTAGAGTTTATAAATACCTTGCAGTGCATATGTGTTCTGTTGTCTACTTTGACAGTGGCTTTCTGGTTTACCTACCTCATCTTTTCATAATTCTTCTCTTATTTTGCACCTTCTAATCACTATAACCTCTCTCTTCTACTCTTTTTTGTTAGTCTATTCTACATTTTAGCTTTAAAATTCTATTTAGAGCTGGGCGTGGTGGTGCACACTTGTAATCTCAGTATTTGGGCGGCTGAAACATGAGGATTGCAGGTTCGAGGCCAGCCTCAGCAACTTGAGAAGCCCTCCGCAACTGAGACCCTGTTTCAAAATAAAAAATAAGCCGGGCGTGGTGGCACATGCTTGTAATCCCAGTACTTGGGAGGCAGAGACCGTAGGATCCGGGTTTGCGGCCAGCCTCAGCTACTTAGTGAGGCCCTCCACAACTTCGTGAGACCTGGTTTCAAAATGAAGTATAAAAAAAAGTAAAATAGGGCTGGGGGTATAACTCGGATGGAGAATACCCCTAGGTTCAAATCCCCAGTACCACAAAAAAAAACCTATTTATAGATAACTTTTGTTTCTTCTACATTTCTTGTTTCTCCTGTAAAAAAAAAAAAACACTTATTTTCTAGATATTGCCCAAATATGGCCTTGAGAAAAACAATTGAGATGAAAGATCTTGTTCTAAACAGTTGACCATGACTTCCTTCAAAATCTTTCTTGTACATACATCTATTGCAGATTTCACAGCATCTCACTCAGTGGGCTGTGGACTGTGAACAGGGTCAGGGTTTATTCATCTTTGCACGAGTTAAACCAAACCAATACCTACCACACAGTAGGATATCTGAATGTTGAAATAAACTGACAAAACTTGAAGCTACTCATACCAGAATTTGTGCTGTTCTTATGAGAAGTGAGTGTAATACTCCTTTGAAATTCAAATTTACAAGGGATATGTGCATGTATGGATGTATCACATTGAATCTCACTGTGATGTATAATTACAATGCACCAGTAAAATTACATTAAAGAAATTCAAATTTAAGTAGATATGAATTGGGCAGTAGTGATTTTTTCTTTTCTTTTCCAGGTTTGTATTTCAACAGTCAGAAAAGTTTGCAAAGGTGGAAAACCAATACCAGTTACTGAAAATAGAAAGCAAAGAGTTCCAAGGACTTCAAAGCAAAATCAATTTAATTTCAGAAAAGGTAATTTTTAATTAGTTTATTTGGGGATACTTCCCATTTTAATTCCCCCTACCATTCCTCTGTTCCAGCTCAGAACTTGTTTCTTCCTGCCTTTTACATTATCACTATTTTACTCGCTGGTCTTCCTACCTCTTGACATTCTCCCTCTGATCCAATTTAGATTCAGGTTGTATTTTGAAAGGACAAGGGTTTTTGTATATAGCACTATGGTTGAAAAAGACCAATTTGCATGTGTAAGACCCTGGCTTCAATCCCCAGCACTACAAAAAAGATTAAAAATAAGAAATTTTTTAAAAGACCATTATGTTCATATTGATATAATGTTAATTTTCTACTTAAGTGTCAGGTACCTAGAACAATAAAAATATGATTGATCTTTATGTGTAAAATTAAAATATGAATAGCACTTATCAAGAAAAGATATATCATTTTTCCCCTATACATCTTAAGCATGTATGTATATGCATAAAGAATGACTAGTCTAAACCGGGTGTGGTGGCACATGCCTGTAATCCCAGTACTTGAAAAGCTAAAACAGGAGGATCACAGGTTTGAGGCCAGCCACAGCAATTTAGCAAGACTCACAGCAATTTAGCGAGACCCTATTTCAAAATAAAAAACAAAAAGGCTAAGCCGGGCATGGTGGCGCAGGCTTGTAATCCCAGTACTTTGGGAGGCAGAGACCGGAGGATCTGGGTTCGTGGCCAGCCTCAGCTCTCTCTCTCTCTCTCTCTCTCTCTCTCTCTCTCTCTCTCT
>PVJS01053512.1:0-13264 GCA_004027185.1 Glis glis | reverse complement strand
CAGCCTCCCAAGTACTGGGATTACAAGTGTGCGCTACCATGTCAGGCTATTTTTTATTTTAATTAATTAATTTATTAATTAATTTGGTACTGGGGATTGAACCAAGGGTATTCTACCTCTGAGCTACACCCGCAGCCCTATTTTTTTATTCTTCATTTTGAAACAGGGTCTTGCTAAGTTGCAGAGGGCCTCACTAAGTAGCTGAGGCTGGCTGCGAACCTGCTATCCTCCTGTCTCAGCCTCCCAAGTACTGGGATTACAAGCATGTGCCACCATGCCCAGCTTATTTTTTATTTTTGAAACAGAGTCTCACCAAATTGTGGAGGGCCTCACTAAGTTGCTGAGGTTGGCTGGGAACCTGTGATCTTCCTGTCTCAGCCTCCCAAGTAATGAGATTACAGATGTGCCACCACACCCAGCTATAATTCTTTATTAAAATAATATAATAGTACAAACTAATTAGCTCTTCATTATACACAGTGAAAAATATATACAAAAATGAAAAAAAGAAACATATTTTAATGTATAAGTCATATTCCTATTAGGATAAATTTGAGCATCTATCAATGATTTTTTTTTTGGGGGGGGTACTGGGAATTGAGCCCAGGGGCATTCTACCTTGAAGCTACATCCCCAACCCTTTTTACTTTTTTATTTTGAAACAGGGTCTTGCTAAATCGCTGAGGCTGGCCTACAAACTGCAATCCTTCTGTTTCAGCCTCACAAGTACTGGGATTATAGGCGTGTGCTCCCATACCTGGCAATCCTGGGTTTTTGTTTTGTTTTGTTTTTACTACTTTTAAGAAAAAGAGAAATCTTCCACTTCTGGTATTTTGTGCCTATTCACAAGTATGTTTGCTGCTTCAATTTGTACATTCTACTTTGGGAACAGCTTTGACACCATAAGCCTTACTTTAGCCGGTTCAGCTGTTTTGTAACTTTAGGTTTTCGAAGCTTAGACTTGAAGTCTGTTGTTAACTAATTAGCTCTGGCTAATTACTTGCATATTCTAATTGCCCTAGCTATCCAGGCCGGAATCCACCATAATCTCTAGGCCCTGAATTCTTGGCGCTTGTCTCACTTGGCAGCATTGGCTGCCCTGTGTTCTAAAGCTTGGCTGCTACAGCCCCGCCCTCCTGTCTGTCCCTTCAGACCAAGACAGTAACAGAGGAAAACACGAACTTACTCCAATATAAAATGTGGTTCTTGCCACTTCCTGCCCCTGAATGCACAAACTCGTTAGGATTATACATACACACACACACACACACACACACACACACACACACACACACACTCAAGAGGTTACAGTGTCCTAGGCTAGAAAGGGAATTAGGAACAACCACACTTAGCATCTCCCCCAATTAAGTCTCTATTCCCACCTTATCTAATGGGTTTTGTGATCATGATATTTTGCATATTTTTTTCCTGAGTTTAAAATCTAGTTTAAGGACTACTTTCTGCATGTCCATGAACAAACTATTTAATGTTCACCACCCTCCTTCCCCCCAAAGTCTCAATTTCTCCATGTATAGAATGAGAATTATATTAATACCTACAATATAATTTTTTTTTGGTAATGGAGATTGAACACAGGGGCATCTTCTGAGCTACACTCCCAGAGCCCTATTTTATTTTTTATTTTGAAACAGGGTCTCACTAAGTTGCTGAGGTCTCACTAAATTACTGAGGCTGTCCTTGAACCTGTGATCCTCCTGTATCAGCCTTCCAATTGCTGGGATTACAGGCACTTGCTACCACAACTGACGTCCTACAACATAAGTCTGTGGTAAGGATCAACGATGTAACGGAACTCCTGGAATACAATATGCACTCAATAAATGTTTTCTTTTGTCACTCATTTCCATTGTTGAATAATTTGTTCTCATCTCCTTTATCTACTAAAGTATACATTTTGTAAAGACAGGACAGTCTTACTCATCTCTGTATGTTGTTTTATAAAACTGACCCTGTTTCATGGCTGCTATTGCCACCAATACCAATACTGTTGCTGGAGACTCTGTTAACAGTCGTCTAACTAGAACTCCCTGCTACGTGATCTGCAATAATATCAGTTAATAGCTTTCTAACTTTGGGGCACCCATATATTTATGATACATGTCCTAATTCACATATACTAATATCTATACCCTACCAAACTTAAAACTGTCTTCTGCCGGGCGTGGTGGCGCACGCTTGTAAACCCAGTACTTTGGGAGGCAGAGACCGGAGGATCCGGGTTCGTGGCCAGCCTCAGCTCTCTCTCTCTCTCTCTCTCTCTCTCTCTCCTTGTTTCTCTCTCTCTCTCTCTCTCTCTCTCTCTCTCTCTCTCTCTTTCTCTCTCCCTCTCTCTCTCTCTCTACTTAGTGAGGCCCTCCGCAACTTCGTGAGACCCAGTTTCAAAATAAAGGATAAAAAATAGGGCCGGGGACATAGCGCAGAGGTAGAATGCCCCTGGGTTCAATCCCCGGTACCAAAAAAAAAACTGTCTTCTAGGAACATGGCTGGAGGCAGCTTATTTCTGTTAAAACTCTTAGAGTTTGACAGGTTTGAAGCAGAGCTTACAGGTAGTGGATCATCCCAAGGCCCAGACTCGGTGAGAAGTATTAGGAAACCTGATTAGTTTTTTATGTAAGCCTTAGTTTTTAAGCTAGCTTTTTTGTTTTAAACTACTCTTGTCTCAATTCTCTGTCTGTATCATAACTGGCTCAGAACTGAGAAGGGAAAAGAAAAGGAGAATATTATGTAATGCTTCATCAAGTACTACCAGAAACAAATGACAAACCTAGGGCATAATTAGTGAAGGAAGAAGAAAAATGGTGGAAAATAAGAAGTGAGGAAAGCAAAATAAAGAGAAAAGATATATTTAAAAAATAGCTACAAGTAGTTGGGTGCAGTGGCGCACACCTGTAATTCCAGGACTTGGGAGGCTGAGACGGGAGGATTGCAAGTTTGTGGCCAGTCTCATCAATTTAGCGAGACCCTGTTTCAAAATAAAAAATAAAATAGGGCTGGGGGTGTAGCTCAGTGGTAGAACACCCCTGGATCAATCCTCACTACACACACACACACACACACACACACACACACACAGTGCTAAAAGTAATAAAAATAGCACTAACAATTATTTTTGGTGCCATTCCTGACAGTTTGTTAAGGAAGAGATTGGGTACATATTAAAGTCTACAATGTTGATTTCTTTTTATTTTACTACCTTTAGTGACAGATAAAATATTAGTAATCAGACCCTATATAACATAGAAATGTAATTATAGAGACAGCTACTGATCATTAAGGAATTCTATTATGAACAGATGAGGATTAACTAATGACTTACTAGTCACCCACCAAAAAAGAAAACTTTCATGTATTTTACAACTTTTTTATAATTTAGTACATTGGTTCTCTTGAAAGTACCCCAGAACTTGTGATTCAGAGGAATATGAATTGAGGACAAGGAATTTAAAGTTCTATCAAATGCCCTAGGTGATTTTGGTGTGACTGATCTGTGTAACACACTGAGAAATGTGAAGTGAGCAGCCTTGGGTTTTCCCTCTACAAATGGAAATGATTATGCTCACTTTATAGGTTACCAACGTACATAAATACTAAGAACAGAGTCTGGTGCCTGGTACACATTCAACACATGCTAATTCTTCACCTAACACTCCTTTATTTCTATTTTAGGTGTTATTTTTCAGTATACAAAAAAAGAGAAATGCTGTATTACAATATAATTTCATCCTTCTCAATCAGATCACATTTTGACATTGAGCTAGATTTACTTCTTTTTTTTTTTTTTTTGCGGTACCGGGGATTGAACGCAGGGGTGTTCTACCTCCGCGCTACGCCCCCGGCCCTATTTTTTATACTTTATTTTGAGACCGGGTCTCACGAAGTTGCGGAGGGCCTCACTAAGTAGAGGGAGAGAGAGAGACAGAGACAGCGAGAGAGAGAGAGAGAGAGAGAGAGCTGAGGCTGGCCGCGAACCCGGATCCTCCGGTCTCCGCCTCCCAAAGTACTGGGATTACAAGTGTGCACCACCACGCCCGGCTAGATTTACTTCTGAATAGCTTTGCTGACTGCTTTAAACTGGTCTTCCACCTGCCCTGCGTTAACATCCATTATACCATGTCCTAATAAATGTAAACCAAGCCAAGCATGGTGGTGTGGCACACGCTTGTAATCCCAGTACTTGGGAGGCTGAGACAGGAGGATCGCAGGTTTGCGGCCAGCTTCAGCTACTTAGTGAGGCCCTATTTCAAAATAAAAAATAGGGCCGTGCGTGGTGGCGCATGCTTGTAATCCCAGTACTTTGGGAGGCAGAGACCGGAGGATCCGGGTTCGCGGCCAGTCTCAGCTCTCTCTATCTCTCCCTGTCTCTCTCTCTCTCTCTCTACCTAGTGAGGTCCTCTGCAACTTCGTGAGACCGGTTTCAAAATAAAATATAAAAAATAGGGCTGGGGGCGTAGCGCGGAGGTAGAACGCCCCTGCGTTCAATCCCCGGTACCGCAAAAAAAAAATAAAAAAATAAAAAAATAAAAAATAGGGCTGGGGGTGTAGCTCAGAGGTAGAATGCCCCTGGGTTTAATCCCAGTGCAGATAAATAAATAAATAAATAAATAAATAAATAAATGTAAACCAAAATGGCGTTCATAACATTTTAATTCTGTCCCATAATTTGAGCTAACTTGCTCATGCCTTACGTACTATGTATCTTAAATACTAAATGACATTTGTATTTTAACACTGTCCTTCCCTGGCCTAATCTGTAGGTCTGAAAGCACAGCAATTTCAGTTTCTTAAGTAGGACTAATTGAGGAACTGACCCTGGGCAGGTCATCACTTGGGAAGTTTTCACTGATAAACTCTATAATTATATAAAAAAAAGTTAATATAATTTATGTTAAAGTTAAAGAATAAAAAAAAGCCATGTGTGGATCTGGCTTTTGTGTGTGTGTGTGTGTGGTACTAGGGATTGAACCCAGGAGCATTCGGCCTTTGACCTACATGCACCCCCAGCCCTATTTTATTCTTTACTTTGAAACAGGGTCTAAGTTGTAGAGGGCCTTAAGTTGCTGAGGCTGGCTAAGAACCTGCAATCCTCTTGTCTCAGCCTCCCAAGTACTGAAATACAGGTGTGCATCACCACGCCAGCTCTGGAAATGTTTTGAGGCATCTTCTCTTTTGAGGTATCTTCTTCTTCTTTGACCTTTCAATATTTGGTGCAATGAGATAAATCCAATGACTCCCTCCCTCTGGTAGATATACTCTTGTGGAAAATTCTTGAATGCTCTGTGAACTTTAGAGGTGTCATTCTAGTATCTAAAACTTGAAAATGGGCTCCAACAGTTAGTAGAGACATCTTCCTGCCCACCATCACCCACAAACCTCTGGTGGGTTCCTCTAGTTAAGAAAAAAAATTGAGCTAGGCACCATGGTGCATGCCTGTAATCTCAGCTGCTCAGGAGGCTGAGGCAAGAGGGTGGCAAGTTTGAGGACAGTCTCAGCAACATAGTGAGACCCTGTCATTAAAAAAAAAAAAAAAAGAGCATACTCCAGTGCACGGGTGCTTCTCAAGTCTGTATCTGTGTCTCATTTGCTAACTAGGCTATGCTGTGGCAACATGAGAACAACCCCTCACCGCCAGCCCCAATTATCAGAAGCATAAATGAGTTTTCAACTTTATTCTTGGAGCTGTGGATATAGCTCGCTGGTAGAGTGTTCACCTAGCACGTACAAGACCCTGGGTTTGATCTCTAGCACCACAAAAACAAACAAATAAATAAATCTTATTCTTACTTCATGTCAATTTTATGTTGACTGGGGGCTCTTCATTTCCTCTTTTCACGACTCAGACTGATAGAGCCTCTATCATCTGGAAAATTGCCAGACACAACAGCAAGAGGGACACTGAGATTTCTTACACTGGCAATGAAATGTTCTGGCCCCAAAGAGGAACATGTCATTTCCATCCATAACCCATTAGCTAAAACCACAATATGGCTCTGCCATGTGGATATGGGGGAGCATCAAAACTATTTTCTACAGCCAGATATGGTGGCACATGCCTGTAATCCCAGCTACACAGGAGGACTGCAAATTCAAGACCAGCCTAAGCAATTTAGTGAGACCCTATTTCAAAATAAGAAGTGAAAAAGGATAGGGATGTACAGTGTTTACCTAGCATGTGTGAGGCACTGGGTTCAATCCCTAACCTCCCTCCCTCCGTCCTTCCCTCCCTCCCTCCCTCTTTCTCTCTCTTTCTCTCTTCTCTAGTCCACTCTTCTTGTCACCATATGGCCATGTCTCTTTTTCTTTCTAGACACAGACACATAGAATCAATAACCTCATCTCCATGGAAGACAGCCCCCAAATCCCATCCAGTTACAGTATAAAGCTCAAAATTCTACATCTTTGAGTGATTCACAATGGTCTCATCAGGTCTAAATGTGAATCTCCTAGATTCCACCATATGTGAACCAAAGAGGTATCTGTCTACCCCTTCTCCCTGAACCACACCCAATAAAATGTGGCAGAATTAGGACTGCAATCAACACTCCCATTCCGAAAGAGGGAAGACTGGGAGACACTGTGGTCACTGGTCTGAAGCAGTTTTGGAATCCTATGGGATAGATGCTTTGAGACCCTCCTAAATGAGGTGTAGGGAATCTTCTTTGACCAGGTCCTGATTTTGCTTCTGGTGAGGAGCTCCTTCGTTGGGTGCTCACCATGGCCTTTGCTCCCGCCTTCCCCCTTCAGCCTCTCCAGAAGACTTCCTTTCCATTGCCTCTTTGGCCACATCTGAAGTAATTGTTGGAGAATATTCCCATGTTTCTCAACTCTCTTCCTGCCTGTAGACTCTCATGAGCCTACAGGTAGTTTTAAGTCAAGAGCAGTTTCATTCCATTTTAGACCTGGTTATACTTGCTTTGGCATTATATCTCTCCCAAAATATGAGCTTTTTCCCCCTTCTATGTGATATCAAGCCAGTTACTGGCCACATGTGCCACTAACAGCATCCATAATTGATTTTTGTTTTAATTATTTCCTTATCTCTCTCCCTTTCTCTAATGGTGGTGTATTTCAGGAGCTCCACATAAATCTCCTCCAGCTCCTAGCTCTCTCTCAGCTCTCCAAATACCATAATTCTTGTCTACTCCTAAGACAGACATGAATACACATACACACACACACACTTCTCTCTCTCATTTCCATCCACAGCCTCAGCAACGTAGGGAGACTCTCAGCAACCTAGTGAGACCCTATTTCAAAACAAAAATAAAAAGGGCTGAGACAGGAGGAATGCAGGTTTGAGGTCAGTCTCAGCAAATTTGCGAGACCCTGTCTCAAAATAAAAAAAATCTTAAAAGGGTTGTAGGTATAACTCAGAGGTAGAATTCTCCTTAGTTCGATCCCTAGTACCACATAAATAAATAAAATTAAAAAGGGATGGTAGAGTAAGCCTAGCATGTGAAAGGCCCTGAGTTTAATCCTTAATAACACACACACACACACACACACACACACACACACACACACACAGTATGAGAGCCTCTACAAAGTGCCTGTAGATAGACTTTGTATCAGGCACCAAAAAATAAGCATTTGATAACTGTTAGATAATATTATTATTTAGTGGTATTATCTTTTTTTTTTTTTTTGCGGTACCGGGGATTGAACGCAGGGGTGTTCTACCTCTGCGCTACGCCCCTGGCCCTATTTTTTATACTTTATTTTTGAAACCAGGTCTCACAATGTTGCGGAGGGCCTCACTAAGGAGAGAAAGAGAGAGAGAGAGAGACAGAGAGACAGGGAGAGAGAGAGCTGAGGCTGGCCGCGAACCCAGATCCTCCGGTTTCTGCCTCCCAAAGTACTGGAATTATAAGCATGCGCCACCACGCCCGGATTAGTGGTATTATCTTAAATAAATTTCTACTGAATTAGTGTTTATGGCAGCAGAATATTTGTGTCAATACCATAATTTAATGTCTTCCCTATTTCATATCAAAGATCAAAGATGGGAAGAAATGTTTTAAAAGGATAGTATGAGGGCCGGGCGTGGTGGCGCACGCTTGTAATCCCAGTACTTTGGGAGGCTGAGACCGGAGGATCCGGGTTCGCGGCCAGCCTCAGCTCTCTCTCTCTCTCTCCCTGTCTCTCTCTCTCTCTCTCTCCTTAGTGAGGCCCTCCGCAATTTCGTGAGACCCGGTTTCAAAATAAAGTATAAAAAATAGGGCCGGGGGCGTAGCGCAGAGGTAGAACGCCCCTGCATTCAATCCCTGGTACCGCAAAAAAAAAAAAAAAAAAAAAAAAGGATAGTATGAATGAGTAAGGACTGTTCAATCAGAAAAGAGGGAGGAAAACACAAATTTAAAGTAAATCATTTAAAAAGCATTATAATTATTTTTCTATTGGGGGGTGCTAGGGATTGAACTCAGGGCATCCCACCTCCGAGCTACACCCCTAGTCCTTTAAAAAAATTTATTTTTGTTTTGAAACAGGGTCTCACTAGATTGCTGAGAGTCTGGCTAGGTTGCTGAGGCTGTCCTTGTACCTGTGATCCTCCTGTCTCACCCTCCCAAGTATTGGAATTACAGGTGCACACCACTACACCTGGCTGCATTAGAATTATTTATTTATCTATCTATCTATCTATTTATCTATCTATTTATTTATTTATTTTGTGGCACTGGGGATTGAACCCAGGGGCATTCTACCTCTGAGCTAGACCCCAACCCTACTTTTATTCTTTTATTTTGAAACAGGTTCTCACTAAGTTGCGGAGGGCCTCACTAAGTAGCTGAGGCTGGCTGCGAACCTGTGATCTTTCTATCTCAGCCTCCCAAGTACTGGGATTACAAGCATGTGCCACCATGCCCGGCTAATCATTATTTAATTATTAATTTGAGTGAAAAAAATTGAGTAACAAAAAATTTAATAACAATGTAAAATTTTAAACTGTAAAATTCTAGCTAAATGTAGGAATAGAGGGAGAGATACCACAATCATGGGTAAGATTAAAATCTAAGGATTAAGAAATCTGTGGAATGGAGAAAGAACAAGTAAATATTTTACATATATGAATGAAAAAAATATTGTTGAAATGTTCCTGTACTTGTTGCTGAGGCTGGCCTTGAACCTGCAATTATAGGCATGCATCAACACATCTGGCTTGGAGCTCTAAAATAAAATGTTCCTGTACTTGTGGGTTCAAAATCTAAAACGAAAATATCAGACTGAAGTAGCCCTAGTGTATAGAGAGAGAATGCTGCACTGAGCATCAGACGATCTGAATTTGAAAATTTGATTTTTTTTTACTGTCAGTTTTTACATATATAAACTGGGGCTAATAAAACCTTTTCTGCCTCAAAGACTTGAGAGAACTGGATGAATGCAGTGCAAATACTCATTTATTCAACCTACTGAACAACTATTTATTGTGCACTGATTCCAAAGAAAAAAAGCAAGAAAAAATATGTCTTCATGGAGATAAATTATCATATTATAACGTATGTAAGTCACACTACTGATGTCCTTACCTTAGCGTCCCCTCCTTTACTGGGGATTGAACTCAGGAATGCTCTACCTCTGAGTTACATCCCAAGCCCCCTCCTTTTTCCTCTCTCCTTCCCTGCCTCTCTGTTTCCTTCTTCCTTTGTGGTAATGAGGATTGAACCCAGGGGTATTCTACCTCCAAGCTACATCCCCAGCCCTTTTAATTTTTTGTTTTGAAACAGGGTCTAGGTTGTTGAAAGTCTCCTTACATTGCTGAGGCTGTCCTTGAACCTGGAACCAACCTGTCTTAGCCTCCTAAGGACTGGGATTACAGGTGTGCACCATCATGCCAGGCTCCAAGCCCCTTTTTATTTTATTTTTAATCTTGAAACAGGCTCTTGCTAAGTTGTCCAAACTGGCCTCAAACATGACTTCCTTTTGCCTCAGCCTCCCAGTAGACAGGATTATAGGTGTGTACTGCCATCACCAGCTGAAAAAACCATTTATAAGCCAAGGAACACCTGTGGCAAGCCAGGAGGAGACATGGAGCAGATTCTTCTTTACAGCCCTAGGAGGGAATCAACCCTGATGAGCTTTATTTCAGATGTCTAGCCTCAAAGACTTTGAGACAGTAGATTTCTGTTATTTTAGCCACCTTGGCTGGTAGTACTTTGTTACGGCAGTCCTAACAACAAATACTATTCTTACCTTTATTTTAAACTCTATTTTTCAAATTGTTTTAGAGTACAAAAAGAAATATATAAAGAGCCTAGTTTTTCAACATTATAATAATACTTGTAATTCACAAGTAAAATGACATGATGTCTGGGATTCATTTTTATATATTCCAGTAATAAAAATAATGGGCAAGAGATATAATAAATGACATTTTATATTTTCTATTTGTCTTGGTAATTTTTTGCTTGCAAATGTAATCAGGGGGAATTCTCATGCACCTATTTAAAACTATTTCTTTCACACTGCTATGTGCCAGACACTGTTGTAGGAATGGGAGATATTAAGACTAAGAGCCTGTTCTCTTCAGCAATAATTGTTAGACATAATTTTAAGAGTAAAGTAAATTATCACCTGAGGTAGAAAGATTTCATTTTTAGAAAGAAATTGCCAAACCGGGCATGGTGGCTCATGCCTGTAATCCCAAATATAGACTGAGACAAGGAGGCTGAGAAAGAGAATGGCAGGTTCGAGGACAGCTTCAGCAACTTAGGGAGACTCTCAGCAACTTAGGGAGATCCTGTCTCAAAATGAAAAATAAAATAGTGCTGGGGTGTAGCTCAGAGGTAGAATGCCCCTGGGTTCAATCTCCAGTAAAGGGCGCACACACACACGCACACACACACACACACACACATACACATACATACTAAATACATACATACATACATACATAAGAAGTTGCCAGAACCATGTTTTGTGGCTTTTTAATCTACTTCTGATTTTGCTAAACTATTTGTTAATAGGTGCTTAGACCATCAAAATTCATCATTACCCTTTCCACATACCCGACATGAAATAATACATTGAATATTGTAATGTCCCATTTTTTATTTTGGTGACAGCTGCACAATGCCATGATGATAATTAGAGATAAAAAGAGAGAGCTGGGCGTGGTGGCGTACGCTTGTAATCCCAGTACTTTGGGAGGCGGAGACCGGAGGATCCAGGTTCGCGGCCAGCCTCAGCTCTCTCTCTCCCTCTCTCTCTTTCTCTCTCTCTCTCTCTCTCTCTCTCTCTCTCTCTCTCTCCTTAGTGAGGCCCTCCGCAACTTTGTGAGACCCGGTTTCAAAATAAAGTATAAAAAAATAGGGCCGGGGGCGTAGCGCGGAGGTAGAATGCCCCTGCGTTCAATCCCCGTACCACAAAAAAAAAACACAAAAACAACAAAAAAACAACAACAACAACAAAAAAGAAAGATGACATGTTGACTGTTTGAGACACCAACTGTGGTTTATAGAATAATGTTCTCATTTTTATTTTCTGTAGACAGGTATTTTTGTTTGGTCTGACATTTCTTCTCAGGACCAAACTGATATTACATAAATATACATCACACCTAAAAGTTATACTGAAAGTCTTATAAAGCAACCTAAAAACATAGTTATTGAAAAGAAACAAAGTTCAATCTATAAGTGCATCATTTGTTAGCTCCACTCATAAATAAAAATTACTATAATGCTCTTAAGTGAAAGCATATCGCATTTCAGATGGTAATATATAATGAATTGCTGTTTTTCATTTCTAGTAATCAATGTCTGCATCCTTTTCCTCTAAATTATATTTGGAATCAAAATGCAAAATATGTAGCCTTATAACAAATCATTTACAATTGATGGATACAATTATTATAATTAAGAATTGCACCTAAAAGAATCCTCTGTCCTCTTCAGTGAGAAATATGTAAGAAATATTTTATGTACTTGCCAGTGAAGTTATCTTTAAAATAAGTCACATTCTTCACTGGCCCAGTGGAAAGTTGGGCAGGGAATTTGCAGAACTCCTAGGAAAAATCTAGGAATTCCCTAACAAAGCTAGGAAATTTGCAGAAGGTATTCAATCTGGAAAATGCTTGGGGGGTTGGGTGTGTGTGTCACAATGGGATTTTGCTTCTAATCAGCTTGTCCAAATTTATCTCACCCCCCAGGCCAGAGATGCTTTTTAATCCTTCAGAGATGAACTGTTTTCCTAATCCTAATCTAGAAATTGGAAGGGAGAATATAGTCATCATTATGCAGCAATGTTTTGGAGATTTGCCTTTTAGAGTATTATTTACCTAATTGGACTTTATTAGTAGTTTTCACTTTTCCATCTTTTTAGTTTGTTTTTATACCTTGCAGTTTTTATTTTCAACACATCTTGTTTTAGTTTGCTGAAATATTTAACCCCTTTAATCAGTTCTACCAAGTAGTCCAGAACACCAGACTATACTTGATTTTTGTAGCTAGTTGACCAGGACTGCTTCAGTTCTGACAGTATGTAATGAGAAACTTCGGGTAACAAGAAAGTTATGAAATTATTACGTAGAAAATAACAGGAGAGAAAGGCAGTGATATTTTGGGAAGTTATACCAGGGCTAGGTATGTATGTATCAATATTTCTGGCCACGGACCTTTTGGCTCTTTGTGTGATAATTAGTCTGTACCATTCAATTTGAGGTTATGTATTTTATTAGGTACAGCTGATACTAGGTTCTTCAAACTTCTGACAATGTGTATGATGCTCACTGGATTCTGAGATACATCACTAATTATTGCTTCGAATTGCGCCATTAAGACTTATCTCGTGGTACCTCCAGGGCTTCAGATATATTAGCACCTTCTTAGAGGTGTGTGTGTGTGTGTGTGTGTGTGTGTGTGTGTGTGTGTGTGTGTTTTACTGGAGATTGAACCCCCCAGGGGTTCAACCTCTGAGCTACGACCCCAGTCCTATTTGGTTGTTTTTGAGACAGGGTCTCAGTAAATTGCTGTGGCTGGCCTCGATGGAACCTGCGCTCCTCCTGTCTCAGCATCTCAAGTACCGGGAACAGGCGTGGACACACGCCCGGCTGTCTCCTTTGAGCCTCACCATGCCAGCGTCAGGTCGGGGAGCATGGAGGAGCATCGCGCAGCCTCTGCCCAGAGGCCGGCGGGCCGCGCAGACCCTGCGCGCCCACAGCCCGCACGGGGACGCGCTCCGAGGCGGGGGGGGGCGCGCTCCGAGGCGGGGGGGCGCGCTCCGAGGGGGGGGACACGCGCTCCGAGGGGGGGCC